>JADBJO010010034.1:75451-76878 GCA_016801955.1 Conus betulinus
GATCCTTAGTGTAGAGAACAAAAAAGACCAGCTGCAAAGAGAAGTGAGAGCCGTTTAAAAAAAAAAAGAAAAAAAGAAAACAAACCAATGCTCAGCTGTTCGATCAACTTAATCGACAAAACAAACAGATGTCAGCCCTGCGAAGAGAAAACAATGATGCAGAACAATACGGTCGCAGATGGAATCTCCGGATCTATAATGTTCCGGAATCAAAACCAGGAGAGCCAGAAACGGGAACCGACTGCATAAAAAAAACTGTGTGACGTTTTCACAACTAAAGTGGGAGTGGCTGTGACCGACATGGACATTGAAGTAGCTCACAGGATTGGCACCCGTTCCCCTCAGCATGCCAGACCCGGCCTGCGATCGCTCGTTTCCAGCCAAGGGAAACAAAAGACGAACTCCTCGAAAAAACGTAGGAACTTAAAAGGCAACGTTCCAAAGATATCGATTTCCTAGGATTTGACATCACTAGATTATAAACTGTTAAAAGAAGCAAAAGAACACTCTTCGACACATGGATGCTTGGGGCAGTCATGGAAAAAATTATTGCAAAATCGAAAAAATGGAAGGACACAGAGATTAGTGATAGACATGGACGTTGACAAGGTATTGCACCGTGCTATGCAAAATTTTCAAAATTATTGCTGGTCCACAGCTTTAGTCTGCGGAGGATGGGGTGGGTGATGGGGCAGGATGGGGATAAGTTAGGGACAGCGGCTGTGTGTCAATAAAAAGGATGAACGAATAGGACCAGTGAAGGGTAGGATTTTCCTCTCTCCTCCTCCCCTTCCTCCCTCGCCTCTCCATCAATTCAAAATGGCTGTAACTGTGAACTTCTTTTTCCTTGAGCAGTACATTTTTGTGTGCATGTGCTTTGTTTTTTCCCTCCTCTGTTCAAATTGCTTTTATGCATCTTGTTGGATTGCGACGGCACTGGGGGAGGGGGGTGGGATGGGATGTGTTGCACAGGCATACGTACAGATGGTTAAACATTTATTAGCCGTATGCATGTATTGCATGTACTTAGAAGAATGTATATATAGAAGAATGTATATAGACTAGAAGAATGTATATATACAGTCATTGCAACACCTAGCTGCTCTGTAAGTTGCTGGAATGGTGTTCGGTACTTATCCTTGGAATTTATTGTTTTATTGTAATTTAGTCCCTTGCGGATTCATTCCAAGAACTGGCCCTCAGCACTTGTGTCTTAAGAGGTTATCTTTTTTATATTTTCTACTTTTCACAAGAAAATGTAGTTTGTTTTGCTCTTTCATGATTTTCTTTTGCTTCTTAGGTGGCACCTTTGGTTAGTTTTTTGAAACCTCAACAAACATACTACGGTATTGCACATCAGCCTTTTTAGTCAAGTTACCACTTTCCCGCGGTCACTGAGAGAAACAATCAGGTTTCGAAATATCGGT
>JADBJO010010035.1:0-11119 GCA_016801955.1 Conus betulinus
CAGGCCACAGATGGAGAGAGTTCAATGCCGATTTGAGGAAAAGGTGAAACCCAAATCGGTCATTGAATACATCAAGCACATGGCTGGAGTTGACCACAGTGATCAACTGGTGGCCTACTTCCCCATGCATAGAAAGACCCTGATATGGTGGAAAAAGCCCTGCTGACACTGTGCACAAACCAGACTATGATTATCCTGAACAAGCACAGGAAAAGCCATGGTCGAAAGAAGATGCCCTTGGACCGAGTGGTGAGATCTCTCCTGATGGACTTCCCACCGTCAGAGACATCGAGGTTCCCGAACATGCCGGTGATGGTCCCCGACTACCTTTGACCAGGATGTCCGGTCGTCATTTTCCTGCTCTGCTGCCTGCCACTGGAAGGAATGGTGTGCCACGTAAGAGCTGCGTGGTGTGCTATGCCAAGCAGAGATCAAGTGGCATTCCCCGGGACCAGATCAGGAAGAGCATGAAGAGATCCAAGTACTGGTGTCCTGACTGCGGGAAAGGACTGTGTGCAGCACCTTGCTTCTTTGAGTTTCATACAAAGAAGAACTATGCGGCTGTGTGATCAGTGTGTACAACACGTGTTCAATACTCTGTGTATATACCACCATAGGTTTTGTGTGCGGCTGTGTGATCAGTGTGTACAACACGTGTTCAATAGTCTGTGTATATACCACCATAGGTTTTGTGTGCGGCTGTGTGATCAGTGTGTACAACACGTGTTCAATAGTCTGTGTATATACTATAGGTTTTGTGAATCAAATGAATGTGTACCTGGAGTTTCTCCATTTTTTTTTTGGTTTTTTTTTTTTTTTTTTTTACAAGCACAAAAAAAATGCTGTGTGATCATTTTTTTACGGCCAGTGTCAATATACGGCTTTTTGTGGGTGTTACTACAAGAAAATCATGCTGCTGTGTGATAAATGCGACAGCCAGTGTTTGAAAGTCGGTGTGTCAGGTACAAGCGCTGTATATAACTTGCGTCATGATCAGCTATTTTCATCTTTTTCTTTTATTTTTATGGTGTATTATTGCGTTTTTATCAACAGTAGTCTTTGTACCAGGGTACTTTAGAAACTTACACCCATTGAATCGTTCATCCAGTGAAAAGAAACACTCCATCGGCCAAATATCAACATGACTGTGAAACAGAACAGTGCGCGTAGTGTATTGATCTTTCCGGAAAAACTCATGGAAGTTTGTTTTTTTTTTTTTTGTTTTTTTTCAAATGGATTACGTGATAACTCCTGGATGATTTGTAAGGTAAGATTTGAATGTTTTTTTTGTCCCTTTATCTCCTGATTTGGTGTTGTAAAAGAACGGAATTTTTACTTGTCAGACATGTTTTTCAGCGCACAGTCGTGTTTACACATTGAAAGTAAATGATTCGATATTACCATGTTCGATTAGTTGAGTGTTTGTTCTTTTCTATGACACATAAACACACACTGTCAGTTGTTGTCTAGCTACGTAAAAAAAAAAAAAAAGTAGCGAAATATGCGCGTCAGCAGGGACTGAGCGCACGTGCGCGAGCTGCGGCGGCAGGGACTTGTGCTGTGGTGCCGCCCTCGGCCAGATAGTATATATATTTGTAATCACTGAGCAGGAGGGACGATGATTTGAGCAGAATAAGTTTGAGAGAACGTCTGTATAAGCTCTCAAGAGGTCTTTAAGGAGTTTTTACTTGCCAAATCCCAGCAAGTTGAAGCATAGTCATGTCCGGTTGAATGAATGCATGGAAAAATATCTTTCGAGTATGCTCATCAAGAAATTGCAATAAATACCATACACCTACAACAAGGGTGCATATTGCCCCCCCCCCCCCCCCCCCCCCCCCCCCCTTCCAACACACACACTATAGAGGATGAAATTGCAATAAGTACCATACACCTACAAACAAGGGTGCGTTTGTCCCCCCCCCCCCCCCCCCCCCCCCCCCCCCCCCCCCCCCCCCCCCCCCCCCCATCACACAAACGCACACACTATAGAGGATGAAATTTGTAAGTACCAGTACCATACACCTACAAATAAGGGTGAATATCCCCCCCCCCCCCCCCACCCCCACCCCCACACACATCTTAAGCATACATCATAAGCCCTACGCGCATACAAAAACAAAAAAAAAGTTGAAAAAAAAAAAACGCATGAAACCAATAAGAGGATGAAATAACAATAAGTACCATACACCTACAATAAGGGTGCATATTGCCCCCCCCCCCCCCCAACACACACTATAGAGGATGAAATTGCAATAAGTACCATGCACCTACAAACATGGGTGCATATTGCCCCCCCCCCCCCCCCCCATACACTATAAAGGATGAAATTGCAATAAGTACCATGCACCTACAAACATGGGTGCATACTGACCTCCCCCCCCCCCCCAACACATTATATAGGATGAAATTGCAATGAGTACCATGTACCTACAAACAAGGGTGCCCCCCCCCTCCCCCACCACCAACACACACACACTACAAGGATGAAATTGCAATAGGTACTATACACCGACAAACTATGGTGCATATTGACCCCCCCCCCCCCCCCCCCCCCACACACACACACACACTCTCTAGAGGATGAAATTGCAATCAGTACCATACATCTACAAACAAGGGTACATATTGCACCCCCCCCCCCCCCCCCCCCCCCACACACACACACACAATACACAGACACACTATAGAGGATGAAATTGCAATAAGTACCATACACCTACAAACAAGGGTGCATGTTGACCCCCCCCCCCCCCCCCACACACACACACACACACTATAGAGGATGAAATTGTAATAAGTACCATACACCTACAAACAAGGGTGCACATCCCCCTCCCCTTCCACACACACACACACACACACACACACACACACACACACACACACACAGTATAGAGGATAAAATTGCAGTAAGTACCATACACCTACAAATAAGGGTGCATACTGACCCCCCCCCCCCCCCCCCCCCCCCCCCCACACACACACACACACTATAGTGGATGAAATTGTAATAAGTACCATATACCTACAAACAAGGGGTGCATTGCCCCCCCCCCCCCCCCCCCCCCCCCCCCGAGGAACACTATAGAGGATGAAATCGCAATAAGTATCATACACCTACAAACAAGGCTGCATATCACACACACACCCCCCTCCGGCACCACACACACACACACACACACACACACACACACACACACACACACACACACACACACACACACACACACACACACACTCAACACGCGATCTCATCAACTTTCACAGGACTAGAAGAAGGACGACAGCCATTGCGGCAGATAATCCGCTTTCACAGGAACGAGCGGTAGGTGCCGGTATAACGCTGGGGTAGCTTCTTCTGAAATCTGTCGTACTGTGTGACATCATGACAGATGGCGTTGTGACACAGCGCTGTTGCTACAGTGCCTTGACGATATGTATGACACACGGCACACATTCCATAGTGCCGTGACGATATGTTTGACACGGGCACAATCCACAATGCCTTGACGTTATGTATGACACGTGGTACATTCCACAGTGCCATGACGTTATGTATGACACGTGGCACATTTCACAGCTCCATGAAGTTATGTATGACACGTGCAAATCCCACAACACAGTGACGTTATGTATGACACGTGACACATTCCACAGTGCCATGACCTTAGGTATGACACGTGGCACATTCCACATTGCCATGACCTTACGTATGACACGTGGCACACTCCACAGTGCTATGACCTTAGGTATGATAAGTGGCACATTCCACAGCGCCGTGACGTTATGTATGACACATGACACATTCCACAGTGCTATGACCTTAGGTATGACACGTGGCACATTCCACAGTGCCATGATGTTACGTATAATACGTGGCACATTCCACATCGCCGTGACGTTATGTATGGCACATGACACATACGACAGGGCCATGACCCTAGGTATGACACGTGGCACATTCCACAGTGCCGTGACGTTATTTATGACACGTGGCACACATTCCACATCGCCGTGACGTTATGTATGACACATTACACATTCTACGTGCCATGACGTTAGGTATGACACGTGGCAAATCCCACCCACAGTGCACGTGATTTATGACACGTGACACATTCCACAGTGCCATGACTTAGGTATGACACGTGGCACATTCCACATTGCCATGACCTTACGTATGACACGTGGCACACTCCACAGTGCTATGACCTTAGTTATGATAAGTGGCACATTCCACAGCGCCGTGACATTATGTATGACACATGACACATTCCACAGTGCTATGACCTTAGGTATGACACGTGGCACATTCACAGTGCCATGATGTTACGTATAATACGTGGCACATTCCACATCGCCGTGACGTTATGTATGACACATGACACATTCGACAGTGCCATGACCTTAGGTATGACACGTGGCACATCCCACAGTGCCGTGACGTTATTTATGACACGTGGCACATTCCACATCGCCGTGACGTTATGCATGTCACGTATCACATTCCACAGCGCCGTGACGTTATGTATGACACATGACACACATTCCACAGAGCCATGACCTTCGGTATGACACTTGGCACATTCTATGTGCTGTAAGGATCCTTTACAATGACGATCACATCAAGTTGAATCTTTCAAAAGTGCTGCCATTTTACTGTTCACGAATCGTTTCTTCCGATAGTGCGTTCGTTTTTCTTTTTATTTACTATCTTTTTTTTGTCTGTGTCTGTCTGTCTCTGTCTGTCTGTCTGTCTTTCTTTTTTTTTTCGTTTGTATCTATCCATCTTTCTTTCTTTCTTTCTTTCGTTTTTTTTTCCCTCGTTTTTGTTTGTTCCATTCAATTCCGTCTTCTGATCCTTTTATTCCAGCTTTCCTTTCCTTTTTCTGATACAATACATTGTACATACAACACAGATGGTTAGAATGGATTGAAAGCTTTCTCTCATTCCCTCTCACTCTCTCTATCTATCTAATCTAACTCGAGCGCACGTGCGCGCGCGCGCGCGCGCGTGTGTCTGTGTGTGGCTGGGTGACGATGAGGGCTGTGAGGCAGGGAATGATCAGTGTGGCTGGGTGACGATGAGGTTTTGTGAGGGGAGGGATGATCAGTGTGGCTGGGTGACGTAAGGATGAGGGCTGTGAGGGCAGGGAATGATCAGTGTGGCTGGGTGACGTAAGGATGAGGGCTTCCAGCTTTCCTTGAGTGGCAGGGAATGATACAACACAGAGGTGGAATGGGGCTGGGAAAGGATGAGAGGCTGTGAGGGCAGGGAATGATCAGTGTGGCTGGGTGCGATGAGGGCTGTGAGGATGAGGGCTGGGTGACGTAAGGATGCAGGGAATGATCAGTGTGGCTGGGGACGACGATGAGGGGTGTGAGGCAGGGAATGATCAGTGTGGCTGGGTGACGTAACGATGAGGGCTGTGAGGCAGGGAATGATCAGTGTGGCTGGGTGACGTAAGGATGAGGGCTGTGAGGCAGGGAATGATCAGTGTGGCTGGGTGACGTAAGGATGAGGCTGTGAGGCAGGGGATGATCAGTGTGGCTGGGTGACGTAAGGATGAGGGCTGTGAGGCAGGGAATGATCAGTGTGGCTGGTGACGTAAGGATGAGGGCTGTGAGGCGGGGAATGATCAGTGTGGCTGGGTGACGATGAGGGCTGTGAGGCAGGGAATGATCAGTGTGTGGCTGGGTGACGATGAGGGTTGCGAGGGAGGGGAATGATCAGTGTGGCTGGGTGGCGTGGATGCTGTGAGGCAGGGAGCAGAGAGAGAGAGAGAGAGAGAGAGAGAGAGAGAGAGAGAGAGAGAGAGAGAGAGAGAGAGAGAGAGAGAGACGACAGACAGACAGAGACAGATACACATAGACACAGAGACAGAGAGAGACAGAGACAGACAGCATGATGATGTTTTACACACATGCACATGACATGACAGAACAAAACACTGAGCTAATGTACTTAAAAGAACCGGAAGGGAGCAAGAAACGACAGAGAAATTGGACAACACGAATGTTGAAAGTGCGCAGGGTAGGGAGGAGGAGGGAACTAGGAGTAGGCAGCATTATGGAGGGGATAGGTGGAGGAGGGAACTAGAAGCAGGCAGGAGTAGTAGGGGGGTAGGTGGAGGAGGGAACTAGGAGTAGGCAGCAGTATGGAGGATAGGTGGAGGAGGGAACAAGGAGGCAGCAGTAGGGAGGGGGGTAGGTGGAGGAGGGAACTAGACAGAGAAATAGGCAGCAGTAGGGAGGGGATAGGTGGAGGAGGGAACTAGGAAGGAGCAGGCAGCAGTAGGGAGGGGGTAGGGGGAGGAGGGAACTAGGAGCAGGCAGCAGTAGGGAGTAGGGGGTAGGTGGAGGAGGGAACTACTAGGAGCAGCAGCAGTAGGTAGGGGTAGGTGGAGGAGGAACTAGGAGCAGGCAGCAGCAGTAGGGAGGGGGTAGGTGGGTGGGGAGGGAACTAGGAGCAGGCAGCAGTAGGAGGGGGTAGGTGGGAACAACTGGAAGGGTTGGAAGAAACGCCGAAAAAAACTGAGTGAAACTGAAACAAATACGACTGCCGCTGCACCTGCAAGAAGAAGAATTGGCCACATCAGGCGAACAGATAATACTGTGGAAAGAAAAACCCAACGCCTTTCTTTCCAAACGACAACGTAATAACTCAAACAAATTATCCGGCAAAGAACAGTGCACATCAGAAAGGTATGAGCAGTACCCGGAACTACCTCAAAGCCGACAAGTGGAACAATGACAACGACCACATTCGTCTTCAGCCGAAAAAATGGCCAGAAAACCAGTCGCCGTGCTGATGTGATTAGAGGGTGACGTGGGAAATATGTCTCTGAGGGAACAGTAAGGATGAAACAGCAACAATGCAAACAGCAATGATAGAGTATCCCACCCACATCCCTCATGCAGTCTCCTTTTCTTCAAGCCTCTGACTTTCGAAAATTTAGTAAACATGTAAACATTTAGGAAAGTTCACCTTCTTCTTCTTCTTCTTCTTCTTCTTCTTCTTCTTCTTCTTCTTCTTCTTCTTCTTCTTCTTCTTCTTCTTCTTCTTCTTCTTCTTCTTCTTCTTCCAAGGCATACTAAAATATGTCAAATACCCAGACTTGTCTGGCAAATATTTTCTCAGACGTGGAGAACATGGACACCACTGTTCTCCAAACCATCATTCAGAGGCCTGACAATTTGTAGTTCACACCAGAGTGTAATAGTGAGCACTCCTCCTGCCCCCTCCTCCTCCTCCTCCTCTTCTAGACTGGGAGGGTACAAGACACAGTGGATCCAGCACCCACAGTTGTCTGGCAAAGTGTGTACAGTGTTTTCTCAGACGTGGGGTACATGGATACCATCCTTCTCCAAGCCATCACTCAAAGAACTGGACGCTTGTCGTGAACCAGGGAGTCAGTTCTGCTCCAGACTCAACTGAGGTCCTCAAACGAGAGAGGATGTCAGAAGAGGCTTTCTAATGAAGATTGATGTCTGGGGGATTCATTGTGATTTGTAGATGTGGTTTTTGTTAGGCTTTCCTTACGAAGGATTTTCCATGACCTCCCCGTCTGTCAGTCTGTCTGTCTGTCTGTCTGTCTGTCTGTCTGTCTCTGTCTGTCTCTCTCTCTCTGTCTCTCTCTCTCTCTCTCTCTCTCTCTCTCTCTCTCTCTCTCTCTCTCTCTCTCTGTGCTATGCAAAGCGTTCGCCTCCACTTCCCCGTACCATGCATGTTTTGTTTCTCTGAAAATGTAATTGCATTTTACTGGAAGACAATTGTGTCCAGTTATCTATTAGTTTACTAAGATACATGCGTATTGTTGTGAGGGATTTGAACAGTAGAATTGGTAATGTTTCACATTATTGTTAAGGAGTTTCAAGTTTTTTTTGTTTTTTAACATGAAAGTCATCCAGTCAATACTAATCAATCATCTGAGGATTCTGTACTGAATAATACGGCAAACTGATGTTGAATAAGCGTACTGCACTGAATTTTGTGTATTTTTAAACGGTGTGTGTCATGGCGACGTCAAGTTTGCTACACGTATGTATCAGACCACGGATGCAGTGTAACTGTTTACTTTGTCATGCCGTGTGATTTGTTTGCATCATTGAGTGATTCATGTGAGGTACGAGTGTCTGAGAGATTCGATTCGGATCATAGGCCTGTGGAACTTCATTTGAGTTACGGCAGGGATAATGTCACGTCGGAGATAAGTCCTTCTGAACACAGTTTTTACGTTGGAAACGATTGTATGGAATAAAGATCGTGCTGATGTGTTTATGAATATATTTTCACGTAACAGATTCAAGAAACATTCAAGTATGAAGTTAAGTGTTATCGATGTCAATATAAATGAAGCGTTGAATGTTTTCAACATTTGTATTAAAGATGCGGAACAGTGTATGGAGAAAGAAATAAGAATTAATGATTTAAAATCCAAAAAGTGGTTTGATGCTGAATGTCATGACAAAGAAAAAGAAAGTCCGAAATTTATTTAGAAAATTAAACGTATACATGACGACAAAGATCGAGACTCTTCCTGTAGGGCAAGACGGGAGTACAAACACTTGCAAAGGATCGAAAGGAAGCAATTTAACAACGCGTTGCTGACATAACTGATTGCATCTATAGAAAATCAGAAAGAATTTTGGAAGAATATACATCGAATTTCATTAAAAAGAAGACAACTAATGAACAGCATTAGTACTGAAACCTGGTACGAACATTTTAAGTCACTTCTAACTAAAGACGTAGACCCTAACAGCGGATTACAACTGGATCATAATGAAGAAAAGGGTGATTACATAAGTCGTCCGATTTCAAAAGAGGAAGTAATGTCTGCTCTAAGAAAACTTAAGAAATGTAAAGCTCCAGGACCAGAAGGTATGACTGGTGACCTGCTGAGGTATGCTTGTAAAACTGACCTGATTATGAACTTTTTGTAGCCTTTTTCAATTCTTTATTTGATAGGGGGATTTATCGTGAACATTGGACGGAAAGTATTGTTCTATCACTCTACAAAAAAGGCAACGTGAATATTTCCAATAACTATAGAGGAATGTCTGAAAGTGACGCGAGCAGTAAATCGTACAGCACTATTATCAATCTCCACTTACAGGAATGGGTTGAAGATAATGATATCACTGGCGAATATCAGGCAGGTTTAAGCGCAATTAATCAACTGTAGATCATACGTTTACTTTGATGGCTTTGGTACAAAAACAGTTTTCTTAAAATCGTAAGTTGTATGTCTCTTTTACATATCTTTAAAAAGCGTTTGATTCTGTTAATGGCACTATTCTCTGGCCTATTCTTTTAAAAGCTGGTGTTCATGTAAAACTGCTCAGCTGTATAGTAAGCATGTATTCCTGTGTGAAAGTTAAGGTTCGGTGCGGAGGTAACATGACTGACTACATTCAATGTACCTCTGCTGTAAAACAAGGGGATGTGTGCAGTCCTATCTTATTCTCTCTTTTCATTAATGAGTAAACATCAGAAGCTGTTAGAAATGCAAAACATGGTGCACAATTTACTTGCGATGGTTTAGAGTTATTTATTCTTCTCTTGGCAGACGATGTTGTTCTGATGTGAAACTTATTGGCTTGCAAACTCAGCTAAATAACCTATTACGATCTGCAACTTCACTTTTCAGTTAACAGTTAACATGTCAAAAAGCAAAATAATTGTGTTTAGAAAGGTTTTTCTTAGGAATTAGAGAAAGGTGGACTTATAATGGAATGTTGATGCCTGTGGTCAACGTATGAAAATATTTAGGAATATATTTTTCAACGAAATCAAGCTTCTCTTTGCTTTGCGTGCAAGGATCTTGCCGGAAGAGCTAAGCGTGCACTACTATGTAACATGCAACATTTATCAAAATTAGAACACCAATCTTTGAAACTGTTCATGAAATTGTTCGATTCTCACGTACAACCTATCACTCTGTATGGAGCTGAAATTGGGGTCTTTATGATTCTGCTGTTTCTTGTGAAAAAATGTTCATTCATTTTGCATTGAAAAGTTTCTAGGAGTGAGCATGCGAACACCTAATGATTTAGTCTACGGCGAAGCAAACAAATATCCGATATGATTAAATTCTGCGACAACTTGCACATGTTACTGGTTGAAAATAACACAACTGTAAATTTCAAGTTGCCCAGTAAAGCATATGACGTGTTTTATATGTTTTGGATGGCAGAGGGAAAAGAAAGTGTGTTCTGAAGTGAGAACTAATTTATATAAACTTGGTTTTGGCTTTATTTGGCTATAGCAGAGTGTTCGGGACATAAATGGATTTCTTCGTGCATTTCGGAATAGATTGATAGACTGCAGATGGAAAGAATGGTTATGTCACGTTCATGAAAATAACCGATGTGCCTTTTATAGGCAGTTCAGATCTTTGCATTGTTTGCCGGTATCTATGGAAATGGACAGTCATCTAAAATATATTGTGACAAAGTCAGATTAGGTATGTCTGATCTTTCTGTTCATTACTATTGTTACAGGAAGCATCATAAACTTGTACTGACCTGTCGCGCTTTGTAAATGTGCCGAAGGAAACGAAGTTAATTTTTGTGTTGTACTGACTCGCTCTAAGTGACCTGAGGAATCAATTCATTCATAAAAAAATATTGTAGACATTCTTCTTCGTTTCGACTTTAATTACTAATGGCATCCACAAATGAAACTAGTGTAAGACGTTTTGCTATTTCCTTGAACAAGGCATTTAAGATTCGAAGTATAGTATGTAGTTAGGTTTTAATTGTTGTGTGTTGAAATGTATTGAGTTTGCTTTTACTTGTAGATGCCTAGATGTTTGATGGTTTGTTCATTTATGTCTCTCTAGCGTGCACGCTCACACACACACACACACACACACACACACACACACACACACACACACACACACACACACACACACAAACAACACACACATACACACACATGCGCACACATAGACACACGAGCATACAGACATACACACATACGCACGTACACACGCATGCACGTACACACACACACACACACACACACACACACACACACACACACACACACACACACACATGCCCGTACGCACACAACACGCACGCACACGAACACGCATCCTGCACC
>JADBJO010010035.1:17004-29767 GCA_016801955.1 Conus betulinus
CCACAGGCATCAACATTCCATTATAAGTCCACCTTTCTCTAATTCCTAAGAAAAAACCTTTCTAAACACAATTATTTTGCTTTTTGACATGTTAACTGTTAACTGAAAAGTGAAGTTGCAGATCGTAATAGGTTATTTAGCTGAGTTTGCAAACCAATAAGTTTCAGACATCAGAACAACATCGTCTGCCAAGAGAAGAATAATAATAACTCTAAACCATCGCAAGTAAATTGTGCACCATGTTTTGCATTTCTAACAGCTTCTGATGTTTACTCATTAATGAAAAGAGAGAATAAGATAGGACTGCACACATCCCCTTGTTTTACAGCAGAGGTACATTGAATGTAGTCAGTCATGTACCTCCGCACCGAACCTTAACTTTCACACAGGAATACATGCTTACTATACAGCTGAGCAGTTTTACATGAACACCAGCTTTTAAAAGAATAGGCCAGAGAATAATAGTGCCATTAACAGAATCAAACGCTTTTTAAAGATATGTAAAAGAGACATACAACTTACGACGATTTTAAGAAAACTGTTTTTTTGTACCAAAGCCATCAAAGTAAACGTATGATCTACAGTTGATTAATTGCGCTTAAACCTGCCTGATATTCGCCAGTGATATCATTATCTTCAACCCATTCCTGTAAGTGGAGATTGATAATAGTGCTGTACGATTTACTGCTCGCGTCACTTTCAGACATTCCTCTATAGTTATTGGAATCATTCACGTTGCCTTTTTTGTAGAGTGATAGAACAATACTTTCCGTCCAATGTTCACGATAAATTCCCCTATCAAATAAAGAATTGAAAAAGGCTACAAAAAGTTCATAATCAGGTCAGTTTTACAAGCATACCTCAGCAGCAGTCACCAGTCATCATACCTTCTGGTCCTGGAGCTTTACATTTCTTAAGTTTTCTTAGAGCAGACATTACTTCCTCTTTTGAAATCGGACGACGACTTATGTAATCACCCTTTTCTTCATTATGATCCAGTTGTAATCGCTGTTAGGGTCTACGTCTTTAGTTAGAAGTGACTTAAAATGTTCGTACCAGGTTTCAGTACTAATGCTGTTCACTAGTTGTCTTCTTTTTAATGAAATTCGATGTATATTCTTCCAAAATTCTTTCTGATTTTCTATAGATGCAATCAGTTATGTCAGCAACGCGTTGTTAAATTGCTTCCTTTCGATCCTTTGCAAGTGTTTGTACTCCCGTCTTGCCCTACAGGAAGAGTCTCGATCTTTGTCGTCATGTATACGTTTAATTTTCTAAATAAATTTCGGACTTTCTTTTTTCTTTGTCATGACATTCAGCATCAAACCACTTTTTGGATTTAAAATCATTAATTCTTATTTCTTTCTCCATACACTGTTCCGCATCTTTAATACAAATGTTGAAAACATTCAACGCTTCATTTATATTGACATCGATAACACTTAACTTCATACTTGAATGTTTCTTGAATCTGTTACGTGAAAATATTATTCATAAACACATCAGCACGATCTTTATTCCATACAATCGTTTCCAACGTAAAACTGTGTTCAGAAGGACTTATCTCCGACGTGACATTATCCCTGCCGTAACTCAAATGAAGTTCCACAGGCCTATGATCCGAATCGAATCTCTCAGACACTCGTACCTCACATGAATCACTCAATGATGCAAACAAATCACACGGCATGACAAAGTAAACAGTTACACTGCATCCGTGGTCTGATACATACGTGTAGCAAACTTGACGTCGCCATGACACACACCGTTAAAAATACACAAAATTCAGTGCAGTACGCTTATTCAACATCAGTTTGCCGTAATTATTCAGTACAGAATCCTCAGATGATTGATTAGTATTGACTGGATGACTTTCATGTTAAAAAACAAAAATACTTGAAACTCCTTAACAATAATGTGAAACATTACCAATTCTACTGTTCAAATCCCCTCACAACAATACGCATGTATCTTAGTAAACTAATAGATAACTGGACACAATTGTCTTCCAGTAAAATGCAATTACATTTTCAGAAACAAAACATGCATGGTACGGGGAAGTGGAGGCGAACGCTTTTGCATAGCACAGAGAGAGAGAGAGAGAGAGAGAGAGAGAGAGAGAGAGAGAGAGAGAGAGAGAGAGAGAGAGACAGACAGAGAGAGAGACAGACAGACAGACAGACAGACAGAGACAGACAGACAGACAGACAGACGGGGAGGTCATGGAAAATCCTTCGTAAGGAAAGCCTAACAAAAACCACATCTACAAATCACAATGAATCCCCCAGACATCAATCTTCATTAGAAAGCCTTCTGACATCCTCTCTCGTTTGAGGACCCTCAGTTGAGTCTGGAGCAGAACTGACTCCCTGGTTCACGACAAGCGTCCAGTTCTTTGAGTGATGGCTTGGAGAAGGATGGTATCCATGTACCCCACGTCTGAGAAAACACACTGTACACACTTTGCCAGACAACTGTGGGTGCTGGATCCACTGTGTCTTGTACCCTCCCAGTCTAGAAGAGGAGGAGGAGGGGGGGGGAGGGGGGCGAGGAGTGCTCACTATTACACTCTGGTGAACTACAAATTGTCAGGCCTCTGAATGATGGTTTGGAGAACAGTGGTGTCCATGTTCTCCACGTCTGAGAAAATATTCTTGCCAGACAAGTCTGGGTATTTGACATATTTTAGTATGCCTTGGAAGAAGAAGAAGAAGAAGAAGAAGAAGAAGAAGAAGAAGAAGAAGAAGAAAGAAGAAGAAGAAGAAGAAGAAGAAGAAGAACTTTTCCTACATGTTTACTAAATTTTCGAAAGTCAGAGGCTTGAAGAAAAGGAGACTGCATGAGGGATGTGGGTGGGATACTCTATCATTGCTGTTTGCATTGTTGCTGTTTCATCCTTACTGTTCCCTCAGAGACATATTCCCACGTCACCCTCTAATCACATCAGCACGGCGACTGGTTTTCTGGCCATTTTTCGGCTGAAGACGAATGTGGTCGTTGTCATTGTTCCACTTGTCGGCTTTGAGGTAGTTCCGGGTACTGCTCATACCTTTCTGATGTGCACTGTTCTTTGCCGGATAATTTTGTTGAGTTATTACGTTGTCGTTTGGAAAGAAAGGCGTTGGGTTTTCTTTCCACAGTATTATCTGTTCGCCTGATGTGGCCAATTCTTCTTCTTGCAGGTGCAGCGGCAGTCGTATTTGTTTCAGTTTCACTCAGTTTTAAGGCGTTTCTTCCAACCCTTCCAGTTGTTCCCACCTACCCCCTCCCTACTGCTGCCTGCTCCTCCCTACTGTTCCCTCCTCCACCTACCCCCTCCCTACTGCTGCCTGCTCCTAGTTCCCTCCTCCACCTACCCCCTCCCTACTGCTGCCTGCTCCTAGTTCCCTCCTCCACCTACCCCCTCCCTACTGCTGCCTGCCTAGTTCCTCCTCCACCTACCCCCTCCCTACTGCTGCCTGCTCCTAGTTCCCTCCTCACCTATCCCCTCCATACTGCTGCCTACTCCTAGTTCCTCCTCCACCCTACCCCCTCCCTACTGCTGCTGCTCCTTGTTCCCTCCTCCACCTATCCCTCCTCATACTGCTGCCTACTCCTAGTTCCCTCCTCCACCTACCCCCCCTCCCTACTCCTGCCTGCTTCTAGTTCCCTCCTCCACCTATCCCCTCCATAATGCTGCTGCCTACTCCTAGTTCCCTCCTCCACCTACCCTGCGCACTTTCAACATTCGTGTTGTCCAATTTCTCTGTCGTTTCTTGCTCCCTTCCGGTTCTTTTAAGTACATTAGCTCAGTGTTTTGTTCTGTCATGTGCATGTGTAAAAACATCATCATGCTGTCTGTCTCTGTCTCTCTCTGTCTCTGTGTCTATGTGTATCTGTCTCTGTCTGTCTCTGTCGTCTCTGTCTCTCTCTCTCTCTCTCTCTCTCTCTCTCTCTCTCTCTCTCTCTCTCTCTCTCTCTCTCTCTCTCTCTCTCTCTCTCTCTCTCTCATCTGCCACCACACTGATCTCCCTCCCCACACTGCCACACTGATCATCATTCCCCTACCCTCGCAACCCAGCATGATCATTCCCTGTCACCCAGTCACCCAGCCACACTGATCATTCCCTCCCTCACTCACAGCCCTCATCGTCACCCAGCCACACTGATCATTCCCTGCCTCACAGCCCTCATCCTTACGTCACCCAGCCACACTGATCATTCCCTGCCTCACAGCCCTCATCGTCACCCAGCCACACTGATCATCCCTGCCTCACGCCCTCATCACCCAGCCACACTGATCATTCCCTGCCTCACAGCCAGCCACATCATTCCCTGCCTCACAGCCCTCATCCTTACGTCACCCACCACACTGATCATTCCCTGCCTCACAGCCCTCATCGTCACCCAGCACACAGCCACACTGATCATTCCCTGCCTCCACAGCATCCTCATCGTCACCCAGCCACACTGATCATTCCCTGCCTCACAGCCCTCATCCTTACGTCACCCAGCCACACTGATCATTCCCTGCCTCACAGCCCTCATCGTCACCCAGCCACACTGATCATTCCCTGCCCTCACAGCCCTCATCCTTACGTCACAGCCACACTGATCATTCCCTGCCCTCACAGCCCTCATCCTTACGTCACCCAGCCACACTGATCATTCCCTGCCTCACAGCCCTCATCCTTACGTCACCCAGCCACACTGATCAATCTCCCCTCACAACCTCATCGTCACCCAGCCACACTGATCATTCCCTGCCTCACAGCCCTCATCGTCACCCAGCCACACACAGACACACACGCGCGCGCGCGCGCGCGCGCACGTGCGCTCGAGTTAGATAGATAGAGAGAGTGAGAAGGAATGAGAGAAAGCTTTCAATCCATTCTAACCATCTGTGTTGTATGTACAATGTATTGTATCAGAAAAAAAGAAAGGAAAGCTGGAATAAAGGATCAGAAGACGACGGAATTGAATGGAACAAACAAACGAGGGAAAAAAAAAAGAAAGAAAGAAAGAAAGAAGGATGGATAGATACAAACGAAAAGAAACAGACAGACAGACAGACATAGACAGACAGACAGACAAAAAAGATAGTAAATAAAAAAAAAAAAAACGAACGCACTATCGGAAGAAACGATTCGTGAACAGTAAAATGGCAGCACTTTTGAAAGATTCAACTTGATGTGATCGTCATTGTAAAGGATCCTTACAGCACATAGAATGTGCCAAGTGTCATACCGAAGGTCATGGCTCTGTGGATGTGTCATGTGTCATACATAACGTCACGGCGCTGTGGAATGTGACACGTGACATGCATAACGTCACGGCGATGTGGAATGTGCCACGTGTCATAAAAAAACGTCACGGCACTGTGGGATGTGCCACGTGTCATACCTAAGGTCATGGCACTGTCGAATGTGTCATGTGTCATACATAACGTCACGGCGATGTGGAATGTGCCACGTATTATACGTAACATCATGGCACTGTGGAATGTGCCACGTGTCATACCTAAGGTCATAGCACTGTGGAATGTGTCATGTGTCATACATAACGTCACGGCGCTGTGGAATGTGCCACTTATCATACCTAAGGTCATAGCACTGTGGAGTGTGCCACGTGTCATACGTAAGGTCATGGCAATGTGGAATGTGCCACGTGTCATACATCATGGCACTGTGGGCAAATGTGTGTCACGTGTCATAAACATAACGTCACACGTGCACTGTGGGATTTGCCACGTGTCATACCTAACGTCATGGCACGTAGAGTGTAATGTGTCATACATAACGTCACGGCGATGTGGAATGTGCCACGTGTCATAAATAACGTCACGGCACTGTGGAATGTGCCACGTGTCATACCTAGGGTCATGGCCCTGTCGTATGTGTCATGTGCCATACATAACGTCACGGCGATGTGGAATGTGCCACGTATTATACGTAACATCATGGCACTGTGGAATGTGCCACGTGTCATACCTAAGGTCATAGCACTGTGGAATGTGTCATGTGTCATACATAACGTCACGGCGCTGTGGAATGTGCCACTTATCATACCTAAGGTCATAGCACTGTGGAGTGTGCCACGTGTCATACGTAAGGTCATGGCAATGTGGAATGTGCCACGTGTCATACCTAAGGTCATGGCACTGTGGAATGTGTCACGTGTCATACATAACGTCACTGTGTTGTGGGATTTGCCACGTGTCATACATAACTTCATGGAGCTGTGAAATGTGCCACGTGTCATACATAATAACGTCATGGCACTGTGGAATGGTACCACGTGTCATACATAACGTCAAGGCATTGTGGATTGTGCCCGTGTCAAACATCGTCACGGCACTATGGAATGTGCCACGTGTCATACATATCGTCAAGGCACTGTAGCAACAGCGCTGTCACAACGCCATCTGTCATGATGTCACACAGTACGACAGATTTCAGAAGCTACCCCAGCGTTATACCGGCACCTACCGCTCGTTCCTGTGAAAGCGGATTATCTGCCGCAATGGCTGTCGTCCTTCTTCTAGTCCTGTGAAAGTTGATGAGATCGCGTGTGTGAGTGTGTGTGTGTGTGTGTGTGTGTGTGTGTGTGTGTGTGTGTGTGTGTGTGTGTGTGTGTGTGTGTGTGTGTGTGTGTGTGTGGGGGGGGGGGGTGGGTATGATATGCAGCCTTGTTTGTAGGTGTATGATACTTATTGCGATTTCATCCTCTATAGTGTTCCTCGGGGGGGGGGGGGGGGGGGGGGGGGGGGGGGGGGGGGGGGGGGGGGGGGGGCAATATGCACCCTTGTTTGTAGGTATATGGTACTTATTACAATTTCATCCACTATAGTGTGTGTGTGTGTGTGTGTGGGGGGGGGGGGGGGGGGGGGGGGGGGGGGGGGGTCAGTATGCACCCTTATTTGTAGGTGTATGGTACTTACTGCAATTTTATCCTCTATACTGTGTGTGTGTGTGTGTGTGTGTGTGTGTGTGTGTGTGTGTGTGTGTGAAGGGGAGGGGGGGGGATGTGCACCCTTGTTTGTAGGTGTATGGGTACTTATTACAATTTCATCCTCTATAGTGTGTGTGTGTGTGTGGGGGGGGGGGGGGGGGTCAACATGCACCCTTTTGTAGGTGTATGGTACTTATTGCAATTCATCCTCTATAGTGTGTCTGTGTATTGTGTGTGTGTGTGTGTGTGGGGGGGGGGGGGGGGGGGGGGGTGCAATATGTACCCTTGTTTGTAGATGTATGGTACTGATTGCAATTTCATCCTCTAGAGAGTGTGTGTGTGTGTGTGGGGGGGGGGGGGGGGGGGGGGGGGTCAATATGCACCATAGTTTGTCGGTGTATAGTACCTATTGCAATTTCATCCTTTGTAGTGTGTGTGTGTGTTGGTGTGCGGGGGAGGGGGGGGGGGGGGGCACCCTTGTTTGTAGGTACATGGTACTCATTGCAATTTCATCCTATATAATGTGTTGGGGGGGGAGGGGGAGGTCAGTATGCACCCATGTTTGTAGGTGCATGGTACTTATTGCAATTTCATCCTTTATAGTGTATGGGGGGGGGGGGGGGGGGGGGTCAATATGCACCCATGTTTGTAGGTGCATGGTACTTATTGCAATTTCATCCTCTATAGTGTGTGTGTGGGGGGGGGGGGGGGGGCAATATGCACCCTTATTGTAGGTGTATGGTACTTATTGTTATTTCATCCTCTTATTGGTTTCATGCGTTTTTTTTTTTCAACTTTTTTTTTTTTTTTTGTATGCGCGTAGGGCTTATGATGTATGCTTAAGATGTGTGTGGGGGGGGGGGGGGGGGGGGGGGGGGGTGATATTCACCTTATTTGTAGGTGTATGGTACTTACTGCAATTCATCCTCTATAGTGTGTGCGTTTGTGTGATGGGGGGGGGGGGGGGGGGGGGGGGGGGGGGGGGGGGGGGGGGGGGGGGCACCCTTGTTTGTAGGTGTATGGTACTTATTGCAATTTCATCCTCTATAGTGTGTGTGTTTGGAAGGGGGGGGGGGGGGGGGGGGGGGGGGGGCACCCCTTGTTGTAGGTGTATGGTATTTATTGCAATTTCTTGATGAGCATACTCGAAAGATATTTTCCAAAGCATTCATTCAAACCGGACATGACTATGCTTCAACTTGCTGGGATTTGGCAAGTAAAAACTCCTCCTTAAGACCTCTTGAGAGCTTATACAGACGTTCTCTCAAACTTATTCTGCTCAAATCATCGTCCCTCCTGCTCAGTGATTACAAATATATTACTATCTGGCCGAGGGCGGCACCACAGCACAAGTCCCTGCCGCCGCAGCTCGCGCACGTGCGCTCAGTCCCTGCTGACGCGCATATTTCGCTACTTTTTTTTTTTTTTTTTTTACGGTAGCTAGACAACAACTGACAGTGTTGTGTTATGTGTCATAGAAAAGAACAAACACTCAACTAATCGAACATGGTAATATCGAATCATTTACTTTCAATGTGTAAACACGACTGTGCGCTGAAAAAAAAACATGTCTGACAAGTAAAAATTCCGTTCTTTTACAACACCAAATCAGGAGATAAAGGGACAAAAAAAATTCAAATCTTACCTTACAAATCATCCAGGAGTTATCACGTAATCCATTTGAAAAAAAAAAAAAAAAAAAAAAAAACTTCCATGAGTTTTTCCGGAAAGATCAATACACTACGCGCACTGTTCTGTTTCACAGTCATGTTGATATTTGGCCGATGGAGTGTTTCTTTTCACTGGATGAACGATTCAATGGGTGTAAGTTTCTAAAGTACCCTGGTACAAAGACTACTGTTGATAAAAACGCAATAATACACCATAAAAATAAAAGAAAAAGATGAAAATAGCTGATCATGACGCAAGTTATATACAGCGCTTGTACCTGACACACCGACTTTCAAACACTGGCTGTCGCATTTATCACACAGCAGCATGATTTTCTTGTAGTAACACCCACAAAAAGCCGTATATTGACACTGGCCGTAAAAAAAATGATCACACAGCATTTTTTTTTTGTGCTTGTAAAAAAAAAAAAAAACAAAAAAAAAACAAAAAAACAAATGGAGAACTCCAGGTACACATTCATTTGATTCACAAAACCTATAGTATATACACAGACTATTGAACACGTGTTGTACACACTGATCACACAGCCGCACACACAAAACCTATGGTGGTATATACACAGACTATTGAACACGTGTTGTACACACACTGATCACACAGCCGCACACAAAACCTATGGTGGTATATATACACAGAGTATTGAACACGTGTTGTACACACTGATCACACAGCCGCATAGTTCTTCTTTGTATGAAACTCAAAGAAGCAAGGTGCTGCACACAGTCCTTTCCCGCAGTCAGGACACCAGTACTTGGATCTCTTCATGCTCTTCCTGATCTGGTCCCGGGGAATGCCACTTGATCTCTGCTTGGCATAGCACACCACGCAGCTCTTACGTGGCACACCATTCCTTCCAGTGGCAGGCAGCAGAGCAGGAAAATGACGACCGGACATCCTGGTCAAAGGTAGTCGGGGACCATCACCGGCATGTTCGGGAACCTCGATGTCTCTGACGGTGGGAAGTCCATCAGGAGAGATCTCACCACTCGGTCCAAGGGCATCTTCTTTCGACCATGGCTTTTCCTGTGCTTGTTCAGGATAATCATAGTCTGGTTTGTGCACAGTGTCAGCAGGGCTTTTTCCACCATATCAGGGTCTTCTCTATGCATGGGGAAGTAGGCCACCAGTTGATCACTGTGGTCAACTCCAGCCATGTGCTTGATGTATTCAATGACCGATTTGGGTTTCACCTTTTCCTCAAATCGGCATTGAACTCTCTCCATCTGTGGCCTGTGCAGGATGGATAGTGTGAAGACATCTTTTTTGTCTTTCCAGCGGGTAGCAACCACCTGTCCCCGGCGACGGTAGTCCATCTGGCCTCTCTCCATGGGCTGGTTGCCAAGGTCAGGAGGCATGCCCACTCTGTTCCTTCGTACAGTGCCGCAGACCATGGTGCCCAGTCTTGCCAGCGACGAAACATATCTTCGGCTCACAGTAATAATTGTCAATATATAGATGGTGTCCTCTGTTCACCAATGGACTGATGAGTCGCGTAACCACGTCATACGGTTTGTTGCTCAGACGTTTGTCGCCGCAAAACATCTCGAACCTATATACGTAGCCCGATTTGCTTTCACAGAGTTCGTAGAACTTGAACCCCCACTTCGTCGGCTTGTCCTTCATGTAGACTTTGAAGCGGGAGCGTCCTTTGAAAGGGCACATAGCCTCGTCAATACAGATCCTTGCTGGGCTTGTACACCTCTTGAAATTTCTTTTGCAAGTGGTTGACAAACGGCCGAATTTTGTGGATCGGATCATGATCCTCTTGGCCATAGGGCACGTACTGGGCGTTGTCATTATGTGGAGAAAGCCCAGGATGGCCTGAATCGATCTCTTGTCATGATCTGGCCAGCGTATGTTGTGTGGAGAGTCTGGTCAGTTGTCCAGTAGTCCGCTATTTGGGGCTTGTTGAGAATGCCCATGTGTAGACAAATAGCTAAAAAAAAAAATGAGAATGTCTGCCTCTGTTACTTTTTTCCACGTGGCATAAACACTCTTTGGAGTCAACGGACCCATTTGTAGCTTCTCCTCAATACATGACTTGGCGTATCTGTTGGTTTCCTTTTTTATTTTTTTTTATGAGAACGTTGTCAATGAACAGCCGGTATACGTCAATAGGCTGAGGGTCAGTTCCAAGGTCTGGCTGAATTCCAACTTGTCCTGAAACAGAAAAAAAGAAACATTATACCATACTGCTCGACACGATGCTAAAAACATACATATAAAGCAGTTTTGTCATTCAGCGACCAGAGATATCATTCATCACACACACACACACACACACACACACACACACACACACACACCACGCGCGCGCGCACATGGACACACACACACACACACACACACACACACACACACACACACACACACACACACACACACACAATGTATATATAAGTGAACGTGCAAACACGCATATCCACTGTGCGCGCGCGTGCAGACACACACACACACACACACACACACACACACACACACACACACACACACACACACACACACACACACGCACACACACACGCGCGCGCGCATGCATGCACGCACGTCCGTGCGCGCGAACATAATCATACTAACACACACACACACATACACACACGCACACATAAAACATACACACAAAACACACACGCGCGCGCGCACACACAACACACACACACACACACACACACACACACACACACACACACACACACACACACACACACACACACACACACACACACACACACACACACACACACACACACACACACACACACACACACACACACACACACACACACACACACACACACACACACACAAAAGCGTGTGCGCGTGAGCGCAAGCATGCATACAGATATGAACTAATGCATGCGCGAGGGGAGGGGAAACAGGAAGGAGGATTTACCTGTGAATTCAGGAATTGCTGGAAAATTGGCAGGCACATGGTGCACCCACTCCTCGTTTTCAGCTTGGACAGGTGGCTCGTCGTCTACGTCAGTGTCCATGTAGTAAGCTTCGTCATCCTGTTGATCCGCTTCATAGTCGTAATTGACAGTTTGATCGCTGTCAGAATCGAATCAAACAGGTAAGCAACATCGCCATTGTTTGCATTGGCTGTGTTTTGACTGTTTGAGTCCGAATCATCCGAATTGGCTTCATCGGCGACCACGTGCGATGCGGCGGCGTCTGCTGTAAATGATGTTGATTCATCCTCATCAGAATCATTATTTTCGGCTGCATCTTCAAACAACTCGATTTCCCTCCTCTCTTTCAGAGTTGTCTGTCTCACAATCACTACCCTCCTCATCAGATCCGCTTTGTAAGATTATTTCCAGCGCTTCGTTTAGCGAGAAGTGCTGCACCCCCTCGCCTGACCGACATTTTTACTGCAACAGGAAATGCCACGTGTGCGCGCTCTTAGCGGGGAAAGCCCGGTGCCGCCAGTCTCTTTGTTTCAAAGCTTCTGGGGTCAGCCAAGTTCACGATAGAGCACTGAAAAAAGGTCTACAACTCGCTATGACATCCCCAAGACTAGTTACAGGGCTTATTTCCCTTGGATCATTTTATGGAAAGGGTATGAATTTTTTATGTTCCTGTCGTCTGATAGTGGACGACACGGCAGAATGTACTGTCTGTCTGTCATCCTGACTCGGACGACGCGGCTCCAGGGAAAGAAATCCGGTCGTCCACTTGGACGACACGGCTGGTAATAAAGCTAATTTTATGTACAAAATTATAAACAATTTAACGCCGTCTTATCTCCATAGAAAATTCATTGTAAACGATATTCGTATTGGGTTTTAATGCCGCTTTAATAAAGCTAATTTTATGTACAGAATTATAAATAATTTAATGCCGTCTTATCTCCGTAGAAAATTCATTGTAAACGATATTCGTAGTAAACGTACTATTTTCACCCCACGACCTAGGACTAATCTCTTCATGACCTCCCTTACTTACTCGGGTGCCAGACTTTGGAATGATTGTCCGATCATCTTAAGAACAGCTGTAGTTTGACATCTTTCAAAAAGGCTTACCACAAGACGTTATGGAAACATCTTGAAAATGCCGGCTTGGTTACTTTCGATTTCTAAGTACCTTTTCCCCAGTCCAAGTCAAATGGCCATTTTCCGCTCACTAAAGTTTTTCTTTC
>JADBJO010010035.1:37345-64845 GCA_016801955.1 Conus betulinus
TATGTTCTGTATCATACATGTGACATACACACACATACAGACATACACACATACAGACATACACACTCACACAGACACACACACACACACACACACACACACACACACACACACACACACACACACACACACACACACACACATATATATATATATATATATATATATATATATATATATATATATATATTTGTTAAAATAGTATGTTAAAAGGAAGTTTTTTTTAAAAACGATTTCCATTGTGCCTGCAGTTGTTTACTATTTCTACTTTAGTATTTAGGGTTGCTAAGTATGGTTTGCATAGTATTAACCATTTTTCTGTTGAACATAGGTTGCATCTTTTTGAAATGTTATTGTATGGTGATGCCCTTTTTATGATTTTCCAGGATATGTTATAGTTTATTTTTTTGTCTTTAAGTCTCCAAATATATTTGCTCAGTTCTGTTTGGTTTTTGTATTTTACTTTGTTGAATGACTGTTTATGGTTTGCATATCTGGTTTTGAAGTGATTTTCAGTGATCCCTATGTATGTTTCTTTTTCATTTCTGATGTCACAGTGGCTTGGTATACAATGTTGTTATAGAGGCATTTGTTGCTTAAGGGACACTGTTCTTTTGTAGTACAATTGCAGGATTTCCTTTCTTCACCCTTCTTTGCTGTGTTGCTTTTCATTTTGTTGGATGAATCAATTATATTTTTAAGGTTAGGCATGCATGAATATGATAGTTTGATGGTGTTCTTGTTGAATATTTTGGACAATTTGTGTCTTTTGGGAAGGATGCTGTCAGAATTTTAAAAAATTCTTTCCCTACGTTGTTTTTAGATGGGAGTGTCATAAGTTTCTTGTATGGTTTATATATATGTAGTTGTTGAGGTCAAGTGTTATGTCTAAGTAGTTCACTACCTTTTTGTTTGCTTCGATGGTGATTTTTAAGTTATGGTTTTGGAAAATTTTGCATAGTTCTTTTTCTTGTTTTCAATGGTTCTTGGATTGTTGTTTAGCGCGGCGAGGCCGTCGTCTCTGTATAGTCCGACTTGCTTTCCGAGTTGTTTTTGGATGTTGGATAGCATGAACAGTCCGACCAGTTCGCATGTTTCGGCACCGTCATACGATCCCATGGTCACATCATGGGATCACATCATGGGATCGTATGACGGTGCCGAAACATGCGAACTGGTCGGACTGTTCATGCTATCCAACATCCAAAAAACAACTCGGAAAGCAAGTCGGACTATACAGAGACGACGACGGCCTCGCCGCGCTAAACAACAATCCAAGAACCATTGAAAACAAGAAAAAAGAACTATGCAAAATTTTCCAAACCATAACTTAAAAATCACCATCGAAGCAAACAAAAAGGTAGTGAACTACTTAGACATAACACTTGACCTCAACAACTACATATATAAACCATACAAGAAACCTAATGACACTCCCATCTATGTAAACATCAATAGCAACCACCCCACCATCTATACTAAAAACCATACCCAATGGCATAAACAAGAGATTATCTAACCTGTCACATAATGAAAGAGTATTCAACAACGCAGCAGCGGAATACCAAGAGGCATTGCAAAAAAGTGGTTACAGCTACAAACTACAATACAACCCAGATAACAACATGAACAAAAACAAAAAAAACAGGAAAAGGAAAATCACATGGTACAACCCTCCATATGATGGACGAGTAAAAACAAACGTAGGGAAAGAATTTTTTAAAATTCTGACAGCATCCTTCCCAAAAGAACACAAATTGTCCAAAATATTCAACAAGAACACCATCAAACTATCATATTCATGCATGCCTAACCTTAAAAATATGATTGATTCATCCAACAAAATGAAAAGCAACACAGCAAAGAAGGGGTGAAGAAAGGAAATCCTGCAATTGTACTACAAAAGAACAGTGTCCCTTAAGCAACAAATGCCTCTATAACAACATTGTATACCAAAGCCACTGTGACATCAGAAAATGAAAAAGAAACATACATAGGGGATCACTGAAAATCACTTCAAAACCAGATATGCAAACCATAAACAGTCATTCAACAAAGTAAAATACAAAAAACCAAACAGAACTGAGCAAATATATTTGGAGACTTAAAGACAAAAAAATAAACTATAACATATCCTGGAAAATCATAACAAGGGCATCACCATACAATAACATTTCAAAAAGATGCAACCTATGTTCAACAGAAAAATGGTTAATACTATGCAAACCATACTTAGCAACCCTAAATAATAATCTAAAGTAGAAATAGTAAAACAACTGCAGGCACAAATGGAAATCGTTGTCAGCAAACGCACCCTGAACTGTAAACAACCTGAAAAAACCGAACAACACGTGCAGCCAATCCGCACGTGCAAACAGTGACATTAGGCCATATAACACCGGCAGTAGGCGACCCAACACCATCCTGAGGAGAGCCAGCGCTCGAAACAGATCTGTTGATGATTTTTTAAAAAAAACTTCCTTTTAACATACTATTTTAACAGATGTTGCTGCCCCCAAGGGGTTGAGCACTTTGAAAGTTTTATTGGGCGTTTTAGTACTATCTTGATATTTATATATATATATATTATTGATATATATATATATATATATATATATATATATATATATATATATATATATATATATAGACACTCACACATACACATAGATGTACACAGACACAGAGACACATATAAAACACACAGACATACACAGAGACACAGAGAGACAGACACACACACACACACACACACACACACACACACACACACACACACACACACACACACACACACACCACGTGTGTGCTCACATGCTTGTAAACAAATCTAGATAGTGCTGTCATGTAAGATGTGTTTGGTAATATGTCAATGGATGATAGTATTGTGTGTTTGCTTCTTCATAGTCATTTTTCATCATAAGAAGTGTGTACACAGGCTTGACTGTTGTGTGTGTAGTGTTGGATGTGTGACAGTCTGTGCTTATGATACTAGCTGAAATGATATTCTCAATTGGAGTATTAACTGCTATGCATTGTTTCATGTTGTAGTTATGTTACAGTTATGTTACAGATTTCAGTTACTGTTGTCTGTTATGCATGTGGTGCTGTTTGAAAATTTCCACTTTGAGGTCTGTTTGCAATTGAACTGAAGAGTGAGTGGAGTGATATATTTTGCATAATTTGCATTTCATGGGTGGCTATTGAAATAAATGTAGGTACAGAAAGAAGGGTACATCTGGAAACAGCTCATAATAAGAAAAAACAATTGTTTTTTTTTCCGCAGGGAATACGAAAGGGAGTTTAGTGGACCTTCTATATGTATTAAAGTGAAGCATCAATGTCATGGCACACTCTTTTCGAGCCCATCCCCCTCCCCCTCCCTCCCCCTGCTGCCTCCTCCCACCCCTCCCCCGCTCCCCCTGCTCGCTTTCCGACTTCACCGCGACTTCTCTACCGCCCACTCCTCCTCCCCGACTGCTTCCCCCGACCCGACCGCTCCCCTCCCCCCGACCCCCCCCCCCCCCCCCCCCCCCCCCCCTTCCACCGCCTGCCCCTTGCTTTCGCGTCCGCACCGCCCCTTGTTTCCCCGTAACCCCCGCCCCTCTTCTCAGCCTTCTCCACTTCTACCACTGAATCTGCTCCGCTCTTTTCCCTTTCGCCTTATCTTGCATGGGAGGAGCATGTGATGTATATTGTGGAAAACTTGTGGTGCTTGCTGACAGTGTGCGTGTTGGTTTTTTGGGAAGTTATCTTCTTGTGTATAATTCACTTTCACATTATACATCTTTTGTATATACTTGTCTTGTAAGTGGTCAACCTCATGTTAGATGAAGCAAACTCACAGACACCAAATCATATGATTATGTTTCTCTTTTCCTTCTTCTTCTGTTGTTTTCTTTTTGTTGTTTAGTTTTGGTTTAATATTGGCTGATGACCCTAAAGGAAAGGTCACTGATGACTAGATTTTTAACATTGCGCATAAAATTAATAGTTGATGGTATCGAGCACTGACATACATGCCTGATTAAAAACTATGTTGATTTTAGGGTTGTTTTTTCATTCTCAGATTCCTACAGAAAGGGATGAAGAATACTTGTCACATTACTTGATGATATACTCGTGTGTAATCAGGAAAGAGGAAGATCCTGATGCAGCTGTGAGGGCAGTGCTGCAGATGGCAGCAACACGGAATGAAGTCAAAGCTAGAGGAACATGCTGACCAGGCTGTACAGCACAGCAGTGACAAGTAGTCCACGTTTGAGGTATATTTTCTCCTTATGCACGCTGATACGTTTGCAAAAACTCCTTATCTAGCCAAGCAATTGTGTGTTGATGATTTTTCTTTTCATTCAAGTCATCCGATCTTGAACAGTTTCTTAACGGTTTTGAACAAAGGTCGGCGATCGTGAAGGTAGACAGGAAGAAAGAAGTAAAAAGATACAGCATGACAGGACAGAAGACCCCCTACATCGTCATGACACGTGCAATTGTTGGAAACTAGGAGGGAGCCTTCTTTTCAGTCTGCAGTATCACAGCCCACTCTAAATTGCATTCTTGTTGTTTGTTGTACATAACTCAGCTCTCACTTTTCCTCAGTCTTTGTATTTGTCCTAAGAAAGACCTTTATGTACAATTCAACTTTGTTACTGTCATTTTAAAAGTACAGTTCATGTTCGAGTACACATGTACCTTTTCCTTTTTTAGTTTTTCACTTGTTAACTGTGAACAATGTTTATTGCATCTTTGCACACATAGTATCACACAATGACACAATGAAGACTCCTTAAACATATCTGAATGAAGATTAAAAAAACAAAGTATGTCATTCTGTTGAATACTGCTTTATGTCATTCGTTTTCTTCAGATGACATTGACATTCCACATGAAAACGAATACTTTACCGAGTTTCATTATATACAGACAGTCTGTCTCTAACAGTGTAGCAATGTTATTGTATTACATAAAGAAAGTAAACATAGATACTCTGTGTATAACAGTGCCATAACCTGACTGCATTCTATACATAAAGTAAAAAAAGAGAGTGCTACAACATCGTTGGATTTCATGAAGACGGTACACACACAAAGTATGTGTTTAAGAGTGCCAACTTATTGCTTACATACAGGCGGTACTTTCTTGCCTGTTGTGAATTTGTGAAAAAGAACATATACACCTTTTTTTCACATGTGCAGATACATGTGTATGCCTTTCTTTCTTTCATGGTAGCAAACAGATTGGGGGAAAAAGTTCTTTATTTGACAACTGACATACGTCTGTTGTCTGCAACAACATTTCCCACCTACAAACATTTGAAAAATTTCGTCATTGGTAGAGACAAATTTTTACAGTGCTGACATTTGTTGGCTATCTCTTTGTAAGAGAAGTGTATGGCCCTAGTTAGCAGTCACTGATCTGCAGCTGTGTTGCTTGTCAGTCACATAAGCATATTTACAGTAGGAAAAAAGGAGTATTTGACATTTTGGTATACTGACAGAGGAGGAAAAAAAGTTATGACCAAATTGTTTTATTACTTCTGTTTCAGTGAGGAGTCTGTTCAGTGACAGTGCATTGTCCTGTGAAGAGGAATGGAAACCTGAGGTAAGCGATTTTGCCACCACGCTATGAGAATGAGAAATAACTGACATTTGACATGTCCATAGCAAAACAGATCGACGTATTTAAAGAGTATGTTAGAGCACACTGTCTTGGCTGTTTTTGGAGATTGAGGTATGTGATTATAGCTACAGGGAGCTATGTCATGCTTTATTTCCACATGTATATTTTGCCCAGACATGATTGCAGTTTGCACAGGGTTTCTGTGACAGTTATACGTCATGCCTACATATTTACATTGCATATTGCAAGCTGTATGTCTTTCTGAACAGCTCAAGTAGGATGTGCCGGCTGCAGTTATTTCTTCATGTCCTTTTCATGCTGAAAAATTACATGTTCGAGACTAAGACGATTGAAAAGTGTGTGAGTGCACATTTCAATTAACCACTATTAAGCGGCTGTTGACTTTTAAGACCATTCATTTCAGTTCCATTGGAAACGTTCGTGACGTGTATTTTTACTGAAGAACAATGTTTTTGTTGGCATAAATGGCATACATTTATTACATTCATTGAAGTCCAGCAGTTGTTTTTATATAGCTTACATACACTTTAAGAATGAAGATTGACATGACATCCAGAAATTAATGTTTACAAGGGAAATAGCTGAACCACCTTCAGCCGGGGAAAAGGTAATATACACTGTGGAGTTCAGTGTGTATGTGCTCGTTTGGTCTTTTTTTCCAGTTCTTTATTTTCTTTCAGGAAAAGGGAGGGTCTGACAGCAAAAATACATATGTCATAACTCAGGCAATGCCGTTCCACCCCTTTGTCTTTCCTCGCTTGATGTGTTATTCTCTTCTTGCCTCCATCAGTCTCTCCATTTCTACTGCTGATCACCTATCTTCAGCCTTCACTGTGTCTCCTCATGATTGCCTTCATGTCATGAAAGTGTGTGTGTGTGTGTGTGTGTGTGTGTGTGTGTGTGTGTGTGTGTGTGTGTGTGTGTGTGTGTGAAAAGAGGACAGAAGAACACCTGTTGCAATTAATAATATGAAGCATGTAATTTATCATATGAATCGATGCATTATGATAGGGTTGTTTTTCTCTGCAACGAGGCAGTCCGGAATGGAGCACATAGTACATGACGAAGTGATGAAGAATTAGGTTGTTTCAATGTTTGGGACACCGCCCGACAGACCGAGTGAAATGCAGACACTGAAAGAGAATGTCAAAGTGGAAAAGGAAAAGGAGAGTGCCAATACATTCGTCTGGACGGTTCCAGGGAAAGAAATGGATCTATGGTATAGGGTTATATGCACTTGATTACTTCAAACATGTCATGTTAAACCTATTGTATGTTTATTACATTCTGCTAGGAATACTAACTTGCTCTTTACATGACTCTTGGCAAGCACAAAGAATCCCAAAGATGGACATGGCACTCCCGAAAACAGTCAGTATGACAGCCAGAGGGATTAAACCTTTGTGAAGATGTGATTCTGATTTGCCATCAGCCGAGAAGAAGTATTACTTCCCGATCTGATGTTGGTACTGACTTTGAATTCATCATGAAGTGACACATGTCCAGGAATAAGAGAAGGAGGCAAACATTTGTGACTAACTCCGGAAATGTAAACTAACCTACTGAAAGTGACTGAGTGACATTATTTTTAGTAAATGGTTTTAAATACGTGATATCTAGCTGTCTTTAGCCATCCTTTCCGTTCCAACCTGTACAGCCTTCCCAACACACAGTACACAGATTCATCAGTAAGGTGATGCAGCTAACATTACCGAATAGAAGATACCAGCTGTAAGGGAGGATCAGACTTCTTGGAAGTAACAGTGGGTCTTCGCTTCCCTTCCCTTATAAGTCCCACACAGCAAGGTGCTTTTTCTGATTGCACTTGTACATTACTTTTCATCTGAAACGTTTAGGAACATTTCCACGTCCATACATTTTTCAGAAATGAAAAATTCAAGGCACTGGAAAGAACTTCATGGGAAAGGGGTGATAAACCGTGCATGGAATATGGACGACTGCAGGGTGCATCCGATTGAGAGAAGATCTTGAAGCATATGGACGACAAACAGGATGGCAGATCAACGTCTGGAAGAAGATATCCACAGCGACTGCCACGTCAACACGCAGGTGAGAGTCTTTTTTCACTTACGAAAGCATATAGTTTATGCATTTTTACTTTTGGGGTATTGCTTCTACTTCACAGTGAGTATTGCCCATGAAATTAAGAGGACTTCATACATCGTATGACAGTAATCATATATGGAGAAATACATCTGAATTGGTATGAAGACATAGCAACATGGACTTCATTCAGCTGTAGCTCCATTCAAATGTTGAATTACACGAATCTGGGTAATGTATGACAAGCGAAAACAAACACGTTTTTTTTTCCATGTGAATGGGAGACAATACAGCAACAACTTGCCAGTGAGGGGAAAAGCATGTATGTCAGGGCACTTGGAAAAAAATCATTTATTTCAGGACACGCCACACTCATATTCATGTGGCAATTTATAGCCAAATGTAACATGTACATGACTCTTGTCACATATGTCCATTGCTGAACAGTTAAGTAGTGGAAGAAAAGAAGTGCAAGCTAACAAATCCTCCGTCATTATTGTTTTCATTTGGGAACGATCCTAACTTATAAAAAAAAAAGGTGTGTGGGGTGGGGGGGGGGGGGGGGGGGGGGGGGGGGGATGACGACAATGTGAACAAAAGATAACGAAATTACATCATAAATATGAAAAGCCTTCACTACCTGCGTGAGAGATCCATCGTAATTTATGTTGAAGGCAGATCTACTGCTCCTAGGCCTTCGTCCACATCTCATTTGTCTGAGATTTTTCAGGTAATATGCAACGGGACTGGGTATGAAGAAGTTGGTTTTATGCTTCCAGTGAACATGTTGAATCTGGGACAGCAGACACTAATATGTACGATAATAACTAGGTAATGATATTTGTTTATGAAAATCATGATATACGTAGGACACGTCTTGGGGCAGTTCTGGCTATGGAGAATGTGTACAAAGCCTTCTGCCTCATTTACAGGCGGTTCCCTCATACGAAAAATGTGGCATTGATTGATCGCAATTGAACAGCTACATTGTATGCTCCGAGCTGAATGAGGTGGAAGGTGCAGAACACTTGCAGAATTTGGTGGCAGCTGTTGGAGACATTCATCGACGTTCCACTTACAAGTCTTGTTCTGAACCAGCACAAGCACATACTCAGTTCTGACTTGGGTTTTGGATGGTGTCGTATGTGCTATATTATTGCCTGTAATGAATACAATCACTGACAATTGACATGAAATAGGATGTACAGACTTTTGCAAAAATGAAATCCTAGTGGCAGCGCACTTAGGCTCTGATCAGTAAAGATGTCAAATACTACTGGTCTCAACTGATCTGCACTTTGTGATATGTAACAGTTCAGCGGGTTCATCTTTTACATGTAGGGGAGAGAACTGCATGTGGACATCGTTCGCATTCCGTTGTTGTCAGAAACAATGACTTTGTTTTCTGGGGGTGATGTTACATATGACTGAGTGCAGTCGACTCTACAACATCATTGGCACTTTGTTGTACATTGCAAGAACAGTCCCATTAGTGGTTACTTTATGCTTCAGCTGTGCTTTTGGCTAAGCCTGTTTTGGTAGTGTGCTGTGGTCACTGTCAGTCTTTAAGGCTGGAGAGTAATCCATACAATGTGAGTTGTAATCTTATTTCTTCAGTTGCTGTCTTTTATATTTCAGGCGCCTTACAGTACGCTAAAGGCTATTGTTCCTTGGTACGTTCGTGACAACTTGATGTGTTTTGGCACTGTGCTGTTCAGCACCTTGTTATCTGCTGTACAAGTTGGAGTGACAGAAGTCCCCTGTTTGTTTGAGTGGACAGAGAACAAACAGTATGATGTCTGTCGTGCTAAAGTCTGTCTTCTTGCGTTGCAGGGTGGTGATCCTCTCTGTTGCACAAGTGAAAACGACGTGAGGAACTAGTTGTCTGAGTCTGTACCCGCACACATGAGCACGGCTGACTGATTTGCACAAGTACTTCAGTCTGCAGCAGAACAGCACACCGTCACATCCGCACATGCTGCTTCTCTTCCAATCTGAAGACCACATTCTTATTCTCAGAGCCACCCTCAAGTGGTCAGTGTGGGCAGAAGGCACAGGATGACCCTCTGTAGACGGCATGGTAAGGTCACTGTGAACTTACATTTTATGTATACTCCTTTCTTTTTTGTGGGAAATCAGCAACAAGGCAGCGTTTGCCTGAGAGGACCTCAGTTAAAAATGTGGTGGCCTGTCTTGAAGTTGGTAGTCCACTTCTTGCTAAGTCAGTGCATCTTGACTAGTATCCCTTGTCTTTTCTACTGCAGTCATAATGACCTGGGAGGGAAAGCATGTAGTGGCTGTGTTCATGTCTTGTCAGATATGAAAGTTTAACATATTAGCCAGTTTCTTCACATGCAAAAGTCTTATGGTTGCTGGTTTTTTATCCAAGTCATTGGGTGACTTAATCCTGGGCTGTAAGTTCTTAGGTGGACTGCCATCTGTGATGAGAACACTGCAACTGGATTCAGTCGGATCAGTTGCTTGGATGCCCAAGGGGTAGGTGATGTCTCCTTGTCAGCTGTGGAAACAAGACATATCTTTCTGATGTGATTTATAGCCTGGAAGTGTTCGTGAATGCTAAGTGGTTATTTATGAAGCCATTTTAGGCCTCTTGAAAGAGGGGAGTGTTGACCACAGCTGTGTGCTGCAAAAGAGGTAGACTAACATGGGTTGTAGCTATATGTCAATTAAACACCCCTGACTCTCCTACCCACTACTCCACCTACGTCTGTCCTTCTTTCATACCCTGTTTGTACCTGTGCTTGTATTGGTCTTTTTGTGTGTGTGTGTGTGTGTGTGTGTGTGTGTGTGTGTGTAGGTGTGTGTGTGTGTGTGTGTGCACATTATGTAGGTCAAACAAGTGTCATGAAAGCTTTTAACAAAGGTGATGTTTTTACAGCGGTGGGTGATGAAGGAAATTCCACACAATTGCAGTAAGTACAGTGAAGGCCATCCACCTTCATGAATGAAAGAGACACCGTAAATGGGAAGGTTCACCATTACTTTTTTTTTCAATCAAGTCTTTAAACACTCGTCAAAGCAACAGACTGACTATGTTGCCACGCAGTTATTGTGATTGGTCAATGGGAGAGAATTCACTGTGACTGTCAGTGGTTGTAATCAGAGGCATATGCAAAGTCCACGACTCCCTGGACAGTAAATGTTGGCATGGTTTGTGGTACAGAAATTGTCGAACTGATCGTCTCTTGCTTGTTTGTTTTCTATGCCGGTGGGGACCAGTCCGACTTTTCTGTGGTGAGTTCCTGGACTTATGAAAACTTGACTTGTGATAGGCTTAGGTTTCAATTCTATTTACAAAAATGACAATATGGAGGACTTCATTATCAATACATTACATTCTACTTCCATGCACCATGACCACACCACGTCCTAACCATTTTTGGCCAGAAATGGGTGGTACTTGCTTGAATAGTCGCTTTTAGTTTGATGCTGGGCTGTTTGCAAGCAGACAGATTGACATACAGGGAACGGGACTCCTTGAGGGTTGCCGGCTCAAAGACAGGGTTAGGGGCTCATTGTGAATTGAGCCAAGGGGAGGGGCACGCATTTGAAGAATGTGAATTATATCATTGCATGGAAATCAACCAAAAGAGGCGAAATGAATGGTTGGCGGTGGTTCTTCTCATTAAATATGACTGTACTATGAAATGCGAGGTGAAATTAAGTCTAGAACTCAAAACATTAACATGGTGTACCGAGTGTCTTTGTGAAAAATCATAACTGTGTTGTGCGGCCTTTACCGATGGGGGAGGGCCAGGGGGTGGTGGACACTGACCAGCCCCGGCACTGTGGTCAGTGAGTGTGTCATCATACGTACCGTGTTGAACTCGTTGACCTAGTCTTGGCAAGCCTGTTGTGAACCTGACTGTTGTTTGTAGTGTAGCAGATGTGCATTTTCTGAAGTTTTTCCCTTGGTTTCGTTTTGACCATAATTGCAGGTTTGGATGGGATAGGTCTGGTGGCGCTGTCGTGCACTTTTGCGTACACTTTTTGTTGTAAATGTTGTGGTCCGATTTCTTGTGGATCGGTGATCTTTTGATGCCAGTATGTCTTGTGAGCACCAATATATGGAAGGAATAACGTACACCGCCACTGACGCATTGGTTATGGTGTGTATGGTGTGATACGTATGCTGTACTATATGCTCGAAGACTGTCACACCTCTGTCCTCAATCAAATATATGATGCGATGAGACCCACGACTACAACAGTATTAAGTTGTCTGAAAGGGAAGTAGGTCATGATGTGGCCTTGTTTCACCTAAAGATGGTACATGACTGATAGAAACACTGCGCTTGAAATCTTTGCACACACATTATGATATCACACACAGTTTGGAAACGTCATATATGTACATGTACAATCAATCGACAGTCTTCCTTTTCTTGCATTACCACCTGGAACTTGAAGACGTTTTGCAGTACATCACTGACGGTTAGAAACAGGTCTGCACCTGAGAATCAGGTAGGCACTTGTTGGACTTTGAAGTACATCAGTGACACTCGGAAACATGTCCGTACTCGTCGGATGGTGCAGTGGGGACACACACACACACACACACACACACACACACACACACACACACACACACACACACACACACACACACACACACACACATATATATACAGAGGCAAAGAGAGAGACAGAGAATGACAGAAAGAGAAACAGACATACAGACAGACAGACAGAAGAGAGAGATACAGACAGACAGACAGACAGACAAACAGACAGAGAGATACACACATACACACAGAGACAGACACATAGACACAGACAGAGAGAGAGAGAGAGAGAGAGAGAGAGAGAGAGACAGACAGAGACAGAGACAGAGAGACAAAGAAAGAGAGGTTTTGTAGGAATTGAACCAAATTAGTACTTTCAAAAGTATTGAAGTACTGGTTACTTATAACAGCGTAAAACAGATTAGGTTTTGATACTATTTTACTATCTGTAGCATAATCAGTGTCTAGGTTGGATTGGAGGCAAAGGAACAGAACATAGACATTTGCTCTTGAGACTGGAGTAGAGCTCAGGGAACATATGACAGGAGGTGATGACATTCTCGTTTCAAGTGGTTTTTGGCGATGACCTCATGTGTCATTACGGCTGTGGCATATCTTTGAACTCCACATTCAGTGGGTGTTTTTATATTCTTGTCTACAGGAGCATGATGGTGAATACTTTAATTTTTCCTTTGCAATCTAAGTGAATAAGATAATTGTAATTTTTTATAGGGGCAGCAGTCAAAGCATAGTCTAAATCGTTGATCACAATGACAATACGAGATTTGTATGACTACTGTCATGACAACACTACTAGGAAGCTGTAGAAACAGTGTGAGTGACCAGTCCATCCGTATGGCTGATAACAGATCCAAAGACAGAAATGAATATTTGAAATCATCGACTTCGTGATCACACTGTCTTCACTTCAGAAGACATCGTAGGTGACTCTCCTCCAGCTATGAAACCCATTGTTCTCGATATGTGATTGTGCCGCTTAGCATTCATTTGCACACAAATCAGCTGATTACAACAGTTTAACATCAATAGTTTCCATACATAAGTAGCGACTGTGTTCTTGTACAGGGCATACCAGTATGGACATTAGTATACGATAAAAACGATACCAGTAGGTCGACATCCTGTACTTGTATAATGATTACGTAGCATGTTGCAACAAACAGGGCAGTGTATGTTGACTGAATAAGTGGGTTTCATGCATCCAGTGAATATGCTGTATGTTGCACAGCAAACAATGATACATATAACATTGTATTCCACTTTTATTCCTGTACAGCTTGTCTTTTAAGTACATAGCCTCTTCTCTTTTATACATGTATCCCAATAGAGGTAGTACACCTGTTGGGTCAATGCTGATTATGGACAATGTCCGAAACATCTTCCATCACATTTACAGATGGTCCCAGCATATAACGATCCCGGTACGTCTTGATGTCAAGTCAACAGTCAGCAGCTGTGAGAAGAGCATCAAACAGCTCCAATGGAAAAGGTTAGATACACTCAAGACAGTTTGTTTGCCTTTGTGTCCTGTATTTCCTGTTTACTAATACAGAAGCAAAAAAAAAGAACATTCCATTCATAAATCCTTCGTCTTCTGTGGAAAAAATGTTGAATGGTCTGAACTGATTGAAGTGCAGGTGCAGAACACAAAAACGATAGTAACGCTTCTCCTCTTCACAGATTTTGGTTGCAGCTGGTGGGAAAAAAAATCTTCCAAATGAACATTTAGAAGTGTTGTTCTGCATCGGTAGAAGCACACGGTCAGTTCAGACTGTGGGCGGTTGGGTGGTGCCCAATGTGCTATCCAGTCGCCTTTCACGAGTGCAGTCACAACACAGAGAAAAATACAAGAATAAAATAGGATCTAAACATTTCGCGTAAAACCACTCCCATCGGCAGCGCTCTTAAGGTTTTCACAATTAAAGATGTAGCAACCTTGTGTTGTTTCTTTCCTCCACCCTCCCACCCCACTCGACCACCGCGGAATCGGTAACACATGGGAGAGTATTTGCGTCCGGCTGATTTCAAGTCCTTATTTAAAAGTCCCCAAACTTAAAAGTCCCCCAAACTCAGGGTCTAAAACTTTGATTGACTAATTGTAATCACAATCTGCATTCAGCATGCCATGATTTCTGACAGTCAGTTCAAATAACTTCGCAGGTTACCTTGTACAGACAAATGACTAGAGAAAATATGATGCGTTTTAACCTCTTTGGTCTCGTTGATTGAAAACAAACAACAATCAGGACAATACAAATGGAGAACAAGCAAACACTTGGTGTATGAAAGTCGGATCCACATGGGCGTTGAATGATGAAGAGGCAGTGTGAGTTAAAATATTCATGAGGACAATCATGATACAGATAGCAATGATAAATAACATTAACCGCCCACACCCCACCCACAGTCACTCCCTGGACCACCCTCCCCAACCACAACACCACCCCCCCCCCCCCGACCTGCTCCCATCCCCCCCCCCCCCCCCCCCCTTTCACAACCCTGCTCACCCACCTACCTCCCAGCACCCCCGCCCGTCCACTGGCCCCTGACTGCCTCTCCATCCGAACGCTCCCCGCTTGCATCCCCGTAACTCCCTACCCGGCCCACCGCTCCTCTTTAAAACCACCCCCACCCCATCCATAGCCACTCCTATGCCCCCTCAAGGAAACTGCGCCCACACAGCCCTCCCTGCACCCCGGTCCACCCGACAAACCCCCCCTCCACCCACCTCTCCACACCGGCACAGCCACTCCCATGTCCCCTCCAGGAAACTCCACCCATCCAGCCCTCCCTGCACCACAGTCTTCTGCCACCCCCCCCCCCCCCCCCCTCTGCCCATCTCTCCACGCCCGCCTCCACTACCCTCTGTGCACGCCATGCCCACACCGCACCACCCCCCACCCCACACACACACACACACACACACACACACCACCCCCCGCTTCCCTCCACTCCAATCCACGGCCGCCACGCCAACACTGTATCACCCCCCATCTCCCTCCCACCCCCCCCCCTTCCTGGCTGTCCCCGTACACTGCCCTTCCCCCACCCGCCCCCTATGCAGCGCTGACACCAGCCAAACATAGCCAAACAAACCACCCTCCCGACCCCGCCATCCATCCAACGCACTCCGCCCACTTGTCCGCGCCCACACATCCACCCTCCTACTCACCCCACCCCGCATGGCCCACCACCCACCCCAAAGCCCCCCACCAGACCCTCCCATCTACCCCCTCCTGTCCTACATCCGCCCATACCCCCAACCACTGCCCCTCACACACACCCCTGCCTGGACCACCACCCACCCCAAAGCCTCGCCCCCCCCCACCCCCCACTCCACCACGACCATCGCCACCTGCCCGCCCGACCACCTCCTCTCCTGCCCAGCTACCACTTGCATTGTCTCCTTCCAAGTACCATCGTTTTCATTGCACGCCCATCCTGCAATGACATTGAGAGGCAAGTCATTGATCATTGTTCACTTTAAATTGCTGGCTCGAGAACTTCTCACAGGTCAAAACGTGTCATGTTTCCTTTTGTTTGTTGTTTGTGCAAGAGGCATGGTGGCCCAGCAGATTTACTTCAACTTAACTTACATTTTCTGTTTCAATTTCCGCCTGCAGTCACCTCACTTTGAAACAAACTCCATACATCTCTTTTTATATAATGTGAAAGTGTCTGGTTTGCTTCAATGTCCTTTTACCTGTAATCCAAGTAAGACAAATTTAAGTTTTAAGGAAAGCATATGGTGAAACCATGAAAAGTGTTGAATTTATGCTTCCTCTTTTTGCCAATGGTCATTAACAAGAGTAATGTCTTGGTGAGAATTTCGCCCTTCATTTTTGTGTCACTGAGAGAACGGCTTCAATGTGGGTTTCATTCAGGCAGAAAGTGAAACAAACATTGCTACAGAATTAATGGGCTGCCAGTCAAAGGAACACATTAGAAATTTCAGTCCATCACGTTTTTCTCACGGTTGACATATAACCTTCATAATCATGACACATTATGGAATGGAACTGAGGTTTAAGGGTACAACATACACACAAAAACGACTACAGCAGCAGCAGCAACAACAACAACAACCACCACCCAACCACAGAACCACTTGAACAACAACAACAGCAATGATAATGATAATGATAGCATTACCAATGTGTGGAGTGGTGGAGAATGCAGGTTAAACAGACAGATGTTGGTACCATTTGGAACCAAGGGAACACAGCCAGTCTGGAAGAATGAAGACAGAATGATGTGGAGTTTCTTCCCTTTCCACTTCCTCCACAGGACCAGGAACACCAGGATGTGTGTAGGCTGCCTTTACCGTCTAAATACAATGCTGACGATGATGATGATTACTCAGTGATCATGTGTATTCTCTTCGCTTCCACTTCAGTTCCATTCATTAATTCTACTTGCTCACCTTCAGACCAAACTATGCTTGCAGATGGAAGACGTAAGTGGCCGTCTGGTTACACTTCGTTTCCATTGCTTTGCATGTTGTTTGTACTGCCTTGTTTCCTTTCTTCAGCCCAGTATTTTTGCTTCTGCTACCAACAGACATTTCTATGGTGGTTACAGTTCGCACTGGCATGAGTAGAAAGAAACTCGTGGAGAGCGTGGCAGCAGAGAGTCCTCAGAAGAGAGCCCCCTTCAAGCGCGAGTGTTTCGGCCCTTATCTCCTGACACTCTAGGGGGGTTGGGCCACACCCGGTTCATGACTCCGGATGTCCCTCTGCTGCCCTTTTTTTTTTTTTCCCATCTTGGATGAGCCATGACTGGGATTCGAACCCATGCCCTTCTGGACATGCTCATTTCCACTTAATGACTCGCGCACTAACCACTGAGCCACAGGGACACCTGATATTTGTAGGAAAGTTAAGCCTTATGAAGTTCACTTTTGTTCCTCCTTGACCAGATCCAACTTGAACACCTCTCTGCCGCTTCTGCCATTGCTTTCAGGGCTTTGGTTTTTTCCCTCCCTGCAACTGAGAGCTGTTTCATGAGGCTGTATGCAGACGTTCCCACAAACCCCCTAGCTCCAATTTCTGCTGTGAGGACTTTGACCTGATAGCCTTCTCTCCTCAGGCTGTTTGCCAGATCAGCATACTTTTCAGTCTTGTAGATCTGAGCTGCCTCCATTCTGTTCTCATATGGCACCGTGAGCTCGATCATGATCAGCTGCTTGGTTGACTGAGAGTGTAATACTACTATGTCTGGTCTCATGCCACTCTTGCTGATAATGTCTGGGTGACTCTTCCATTCTGGGAGGTCTGCTGTGCACTCCCAGTCATCTGCCCCGTCCAGCAGACTCTGCCTGCATGTTCTGAGTGGCACTGTTGTTCTTGGCCATGATTCGCTGCCTCCTGCCGTGAAGAATGTTGCGGGTGCTTTTGGAGTCCTGATTTTCCCTTTTGTGGTGTTGGTACTAGCCCAGACTACTTGTACAATCTCTTTGAGCACTTGGTTGTGCTCCATGTGTACCTTCCTTGAGCCAGGGCTACTTTACATGAGCTTAGGACATGCTCCACTGTTTGTTTTTCATGGCAAAGGGGGCATGAAGGATCGTCTGTTTTTTCCCACTTCACCAGGTTTGCATTTGAAGGCAGAAGGTCATATGCAGATCTGAGAATGAAGCTGATCCTGAGAGGGGCCCATGTGCCAAATGTCATTCCAAGTGAGACTTCTTTGGAGTGCATTCTCCCACGTTGTCCATTGCCCTTGCTGGCTGCTGGACTGCTTTTGGAGTCTCTTTGTTGGTCTTCTTCTTTTCTCATCTCCTGAATCATCATGTCTTTTTGCTTTTCCTTTGGCCTTTGACCACCATTCAGTTTTGGTCACCCCCAGTCCTTGTCTGTTGGTCTGTGTGTGTCCTGTTATTTTCTCTGATCTTGAGACTTTCTTTTGCAGAATCCATCGCCTCTTGAACTTTCCATTTTCTGCCTGTCTTCAGCTGGGGCTTGATTGCTTCAACCACCTTGTCTCCTGAGTCCTCCAGCATGCTTTGAAGTCTGATCTTCCCTGCTTTATATTCCTCCAGGATGGATTTCAGTGGTAGTTTCAGCTTTGCTTGGCGACAGTATAGCGCTATGTCAGTCAGACAGGGTGGGACACCAAGCCATTTCCTTGTGAACTTGTTGATTTTGGATTCCATTGCCTCCACTATGCTGGTGCAGATGTCGTATATCATCAGAGGCCATAGGAGCTTTGGTATCAGCATGAACTGCAGACACCAGACCTTGTATTTGCCAGGGAGCCCACACTGGTCAATGGTCTCCAAGCCCTTCTTTCCGACATCTGTTTGGTTTCTTTTGCTCTTCGTGTGTCTTTCAGCGTATATCATCATACCATCTTCCAAGGCTCTTGACTGGCTCTTCTGTTACTGTTGGAATGGTCTGGTTGGCAACACTGAAGACCACAGATTCGGCCACTTTTCCTTTCCTCAGTGAGAGACTCCGTGATTTCTTTGGCTTGAACTTCATTCTGGATGAGGCAACTATGTCGTCCAGCCTCTCCAGCACATGACGTGTCTCGTCTTCTTCTCTGGATGAAATCACTGTAGTGTCATCCATGAAGGCCTTGAGAGGGGGCATTTTGTATCCATCGCCAAGGGTCTGTTTGTCTTGCGTTGCTTGTTGCTGCTTTCAAGATGACTTCCATTGCCACACACGAACAGTATTGGGAAATGGCACAGCCCATTGCAATGCCCACTTCCAAGTTGATCCAATCTGTTGTGTACTCCCTTGGTAGAGAACCGCATTGAGAAGCCATTGAAGTACTTCTTGAGCATGTCGCGGATGTTCTTTGGCACATGGTACATCTTAAGAGCCAACTGTATCATCTCATGGGGTACAGATCCATATGCGTTTGCCAGGTCGAGCCACACTACGTCCAGGTCTCTCTTTTCTGTTTTTGCTCTTTGGATTGCGTCCCAGATCATTGTGGCGTGTTCTACACAGCCAGCCACGCCTGGAATGCCACCTTTCTGGACTGACACATCCAAGTACTTGTTTTCCATGAGGTACTTGGTCAGCCTTGCTGCCATGACAGAGAAGAAGATTTTCCCTTCGACGTTCAGTAGTGATATTGGCCTGAACTGGCTGATGTCACTTGAGTTTTGCTCTTTGGGGATGTACACACCATCTGCCGTCATCCACTGGCCGCTGATCTTCTGATTTCTCCAAGCTGATCGCAGCAGCCTGTGAGCCACTTCAGCACCTTGGGACATTTCTTGTACAGCTGGTAAGGTATTCCGTTTGGCCCTGGTGATGATTTGGCTCTGGCTTTGTCGACCACCTTCTTGATTTCCGCCAACGTTGGAGGCTTGTCATTGAACTGTTCCTCAGGGTTGGTTGGCCACACCAGACCTTGAATGTCGAGTGGTGCTTTGCTTGTGAGTCAGAGTATGTTTTTTCTCAGATGCTGCTCAAGAACTCCTTTGTCCACACTTAGGGTCCCAGATTTTGGCTGCTCGAACAGAGTTCTGGCAAACTGGAAGGGGTCTCTGAGAAAACGCTCTTGTGTCTTCTCTTTTTGCTTTTCCTCTTCCTCGCAGATTCCGCTTTGCTGAGGGCGCTGTGTTTTGCTTTCAGGTCTTCCCAGAGTTTTTCCAAGCCTTGTTTTTCAGCTGGCAGAGCAGTCTTCATTTGCTTCTTGAGGTTTTTTTCTTTTGGACCCTGATCTTGTCCATCTCTTCTTGGCGTCTGGATTTCTTTGGAGGTGTTTTCTCTTTGGGTAGTTTTGCTCCATAGGCGTCTCTACATGTGGCATACACAATGTCCCCATATGTGGCTAGTTTGTGTTCCAGGGTGCTTTTCCCTATCAGTGCATCGAGTCTTTGGACGATTTTTGCATCCAGTTTTTCTCCCAATCTTCAGTCTCGTTTGCTCGTGGCAGGTTGAGTTTCAGGCGCCTGGCATCGAGGGGCCTGTGCAAATTCCTCATCGAACCAACAGCGTGGATGTCCTTGGCACTGTGGTTTAAATCCTGGCCTTGGTCTTCCAACGACGTCTTATCTGCTGATGCAGTGCGCTGCTGTTCATTCAGATGAGTCCTTACACATCCCATCTTTGTTCTGTGGATCTTCATGCCACGGGTGGTACCGAAACGCTTTCCACAGACACATGGATATTCCATTTGGTCCATGTCGTAGTCCGTTTGGGATTCGCAGTCGTGATTGGTTGAGCACCGAGAATAATGTTAAGTAAATTCCCAAAGAGTTTAAAAAAAAAAAAAAACCCACACTGGACAATAAATACTCAAGGGTACTTCTCCACAGCCCAGTTAAACCAGACCCCCTTTCTTTTCCATGCAGACCATACACGGAAGCATTTGGCCTTATAGGCAATGATTTTTGTTCACGCTGAAAAGCAACAAGAAATCGAAACGTGAGCGCGAGTACGAGCAAAGGCATCAACCCACTGCCGACTGCATCGATGGAGATCAACTGCGACATTTCCTCTTTCTGAATACCAGATGGATGAAGATCGTCCGCTGAAGACTTGGTCCATGACTTTCATTTTCATTTTCGTATATCTCTGAATGCAATCACGACAAAAGTCGTTCCGTACGGCCATTTTTGGACGCCAATTTGTTCCTTTTTGCAAGAGTTTTGATGGAGCATTTTGGCTGCTGTGATTTTTCTCGCGAAGATTTCCTGGTAAAGTGGCGGATCAAGTAACTGTGCAACTAGTCATTTCCTTTTGTGACAGGAATAGAGTGTTTTGGAGGCCTACACTATAAAAGAAGATTAGAAGCGAAACGATTCGGACGTCGATTTTGACCTAATTTTTTGGCAGATTTAGTATGGTTCACCAAAATCAGTAAGTGGTCAGAGGAAGATTGGGGAGGTAAGTTAGCGAGGGATTCCTTCAGTTCCCCATAGAAGACAGAAACCTATGAAAACATTTGCTGTTGCATCATAACCAGTTCGTTATGTTCTGAAATAACTTTTCACCAGGACTGATACTTGAGAAAGATGAGTGTACAGTGTAGGCGACTCATTTGCACCTATCCAACCCTTTCTCAACTGTATGTCACTGTGCCCATATGTGTTCATCTGCACACACACTAGCTGTTTATAAATGTTAAACATGAACAGCTTCTGCATCACTAGTGACAGTGTTTCAATATGGGGCTTACAAACATCTTGCACTAGATATGCAAACCTATACATTTTTAGAAACTAGAGATGTTGTAAAATCTCTAGTGAAATAACTGAAAATACTGTAGGTTGTACCTACTTGGAGACTGACCTCAAAATATAAGCAGGCAAAATTTCTGAAAAGTTATTTGAAAAGTAAGTCAAATGTTAGAGAGACACAGTTTTTCTTCTGTACTACCTAAACACTTCAGACTTGAGATAAAATGAAGACAAATATGTGCTGGAAACATGGGAAAGATGATAATTCTCTGACTTGAGCTATGTATAATGAATTGTGCCTCAAATGATGTACCTATAATTCAGCATCCGGACAATCGAATTTCACTATATAAGGAAATGGGGTTTGTGCAGGCTTGTCTTGAGCTAGATAGGTAAAACTATATGTTTTTGTAAACTAGAGATAATGAGGAATCTGAAAAAAAATAATTACAAGACAGTACCCTGATGGCAGCTGAAGATATTCTTCACAGTGTAATCCAGAACATTGGTGAAAAGGTAATCCAAACGTCAGCCACATTGTTTGAAACACCACAGTTTTCCTGCTTGAATCTCAAAACACTTTGAAACTTGGGAGAAAACAAGAAGAATATGTCCTTGGAAGACACAGAACAAAGTTAGGGCCTTGGTCTTCTGTGGAAGGTTGAAAAGCACTTGGAGCAGAGTCCCACGTCACATCCAGAACATTCCCAGCCAGAGCGCACATGAGTAGGATGGCCAGCAGTACAGTTCCTCTTTCTTCAACTCCTTCACTCTCAGCATCTCTCTCCTCTGCAGTAGTGCTTCCAGATTCTGGATCACACACAAAAAACATATATCCTAAGTCTTCTGTTTCATTTCATTTCATTGTTTCATATGGTGCAAGAGATGTTACAGAGAGCTTGACTCAGTTTCCACTAATTAGTCTGATTTTCAGAAAAAAAAAAATGACCAGCATTACTTATTCATTCTCTATGAAAATTGAAGTCATGCATAAAATCATAAATAAGAATAAAATCTGAATCACTAGCATATAAGGAGGGGGCAGGGCTATAGCTTTCATTGAAGGCACGCCCACTCGTGACACGCCCACACTGTTTCCAAACTAAAAAAATAAACAAACAAAAGTTATAAATTGTTCTCTTCAAATCACCACTTTTACTGATCTCTAAAGTGCTTTCAAAACACCTACAATCACCCAGAAACGATCTTCTAGTTTGATCAGGCCAAAGCCTATCACTCCTGTAAGTAACCATGTACCCTACCCCCCCCTTCCGTCCCCCCTTCCTTCATGTGGCGGACCAACAAATGTAAAATAACCAATGACGGCACGCAGCATGTGTTCCATCACTCGACAAACAAAATAATCAAAGTTCATCCACTCACCTGCTTCGCTTTCGCTTTCGTTACTACAGCCTTCGGCAACTGATTGTTTCACTCGTGCCACTTCCACGCATCTCCTGCTCGACTCGGTCGCTGATTTACTCATTATTTCAGTCAAAACCGACGAAAAACTTCGAGATAACTGACTGACAAGGCTTGCCGGTGCACAATGGATACTAGCAAGTCACGTGATTCCAATCCCCAAACCTGGAAAGGACCCTACCAACCCATCAAACTATCGCCCAATAGCTCTGACCAGCTGCCTGTGTAAGCTGATGGAAAAGATGGTCAACTCCCGTCTGATGTGGAAGCTGGAAACCGACGGCCTTTTGGCCAGTGAACAGTGCGGGTTCCGCAAGTACCACTCGACAGTTGACCATTTAATCCGTCTAGAAACCACCATTCGCACGCCTTTGTCAACAAGCAGCATGTGGTCGCTATCTTTTTCGACCTAGAAAAAGCATATGACACACCACGTGGAAATCAGGGATCCTCATGGATTTGCATAAACTTGGTTTTCGTGGCTATCTGCCTATGTTTATCGAAAACTTTCTGGCTGATCGACAGTTCCAGGTGCGTGTTGGCACCCACACTCTCGGACATCCATGGGCAGGAGTTGGGTGTGCCTCAGGGGAGCATCCTTTTCTCCTGCCCTTTTCAGCATTAAGATCAATGACATTGTGAAATCGGTAAGCCAGGGCTCTGAGTCTTCTTTGTTCGTTGACGACTTCGCGCTGTACGCAGTTGGAGCTTCTTACGCCAGCGTACAGCGGCGACTCCAACTTTGTGTCAACAGGATTCAACAGTGGGCCGAGGACAACGGGTTTACCTTTTCACGTACAAAAAACCCAGTCAATCCATTTTCACATTTTCGTCATTTTTTTTTGCTGATCCTGAAATTCTTCTGGATAAGACCCACCATTCCAGCTGTTAAGGAAGCGAAATTTCTGGGGGTTATTTTTGATCAAAAACTGAACTTTCTCAGCCATATTAAAAACCTCAAAACTTCTTGCCAGAAAGCTCTGAATATTCTGCGGGTCGTAGCACACACTGACTGGGGCGCTGATAAGAAAACTTTGCTGCACCTCTACAGAGCCCTGGTCCGTTCCAAACTGGACTATGGTTGTGCTGTGTATGGCTCTGCAAGACCGTCCTACCTCAAACTCTTAGACCCTATCCACCATCAAGGGCTTCGTCTATGTCTTGGAGCATTCCGCACCACCCCTGTGTACAGCCTGTACGCAGGAATGCAGGTCTAGACCTAGGAGTTGTGTCTGATTTTTCCAAGTTTCCAGNCCAACCCCACACCACACCACACCCCACCACACCACACCACACCGTTCCGTCCCGTTTCGTTCGTTTCGTACGCTTCTTCATTTCTTCTGTCGGGCATTTAATGTCATGTACAACCCACGTCCCCCCCTCGCTGATCATGTGTCCGAGGCTGGAGGACTTTTGCCTTGCTCCTGTTGTGTACATCTGAATTGTTCGCATCCTTCGTTGTCCAATTGTGGGGAGGTCCCATTCTTTGTCTTGTCTAGATTGTGTGTGTCATCAACTTCTTCGTTTGTCCCAGATTGTGTGTGGTCACTTCTTTCTTTGTCCAGTTTGTGTGTTCGTTCACTAACTTACGTTTGGCTTCATTGTGTTGTCCAGACTTTTATGCATTGGTCCTCGACATATACTTTCTGTCAGCCCGGGGTACGCCGGGTAAGTTGGGTGTTAAATCACTTGTTACTAGAATCCACATATGTGTGAGTATTACTTTTTGTTTGTCAGTATGTGGAAATCACTTCTTTTTTGGGCAGATATCGGGTATCACGTCACTTATTTGTCCAGATATGTGTAATCACATTCATTCGTTTGTTCAGAGATGGTGGTATACTTCGTTTGGTCCAGATATGTGTAATATTACTTCTTTCGTTTTGTCCAGATATGTGTAGATTACTTAATTGTTTGTCCCAGATCTGTATTGATTACTTCGTTTGTCCAGATACTATGTTTACTGTCCTGGTTCTAGATAATCGTGATAAGTTGCGGTTTGTCCAGATATGTGTGTATTACTTCGTTTTGTCCCAGATATGGGTGTATCACTTTTCGCGGTTCGTCCGCGTATACCATTTCTTCTTGTATCCTGTTTATGTGTGTCTGCCACATTCTTCATGCGTGTGTAACATGGTCTTTATTTGAAACTAAGATGTTGTGTGTATCACTTGGTCATTCATCCAGATGTGTGGTATTACTTCTCCATTTGTCCAGATATGTGTCTATCACCTCGTCATTTGTTCAGATATGTGTGTACGACTTTCCCCCATGGTCCAGATATATATATATATATATATATATATATATATATATATATATATCACTTATTCGTGTGTCCAGGTATGTGTGTTACTTATTCCTTTGTCCAGATCTGTATGTGTCAGTTCTTTAATTCTCCATATCTGCATACATGATTTTGTCATGAGTTCAAGTCTGTTAACTTCTGTGTAAAGGAGTTATTCACGCGTGTCAAATCTCTGCATTTCTTCGTTCGTCCATATCTGTCTCCTATCACCATCTGCATCTCGGTCCAACTCGGTGCGCGTTGCTTCTTCTCTGTCTGTCAGAATCCTGTCGCCTCTTTTTCACTTCGCTGACATGTGTGCGTTTTGCATCTTCATAGGGATGTACACCCCCAGAAGTGACATGTGTTGTTTGGGTTTTACACATTCGTCATGTATGTACACCCCCAGAAGTGACACGTGTGCGTTTTTCCGCTGCAGCTGGCTGTTCACTCCCAGAAGTGACACGTGGTGTTAATGGCATCTTCAGGGATGTACACCCCCAAAAGTGACATGAGTTTTTCGAGCTTCATGGCGTGTACACCCCCAGATGACACGTGCGTTTTTGCGTCTTCGTGGACTGTGTCACCCCAGACTGGCGTGCGGATTTCCTGCTGTCAGCTGATGTCACTGAAATAGTTAACTTGTGCTGTAATTGAGACGTCACTTTCCTGAGCAACACACACAGCCTGCAACTTTGCCGCGTGTGAATGTGTTCACTTAAACCTGTTTCTCCTTCCCTGGATGGGGAGAAAAAGTTACAACCCCCCTCCCTGTTCACTTTATCTGCCGACCCCCCCCCCCCCACCCCCACTACCACCCCCTCACCTTGAGACAACCCCTTCCTCCCCCCGCCCCCCCCCCCCCCCCCCCCCACCTGTCCGTCTTCCCCATGAATGCGTCCCTGCCAATCCTCATCACTGGATGTGCTCCCCTGTATCATGCTGAGAGATCGGTCGGAGTCCCTCCCTCCCCTCCCCCCTTCCACCCACCCCCACCACCCTTTCCATCATGGGTGCCGACATCTGCGTCCCGGGCAGGTTCATCACCTGATAAGGACGTCATGTGGGAGTCGTTTCTGCCGCTGCCAGAGATGTGCGTGCCTCCTGAACATCAGAGAAAGCTCGTTCCGATCAGGTTTTACTTCTGGTGACCTTTGAAGACAGGCGACCCTCCCCATCCCCCCCTCCCCACCCCCACCCCCGCACTTTCCCAGGGATAAGGCAAAGGTGGGGGGGGGAAGAAAGGACGGGGGTGGAGGGTGGGGTGAGTCTGAAGGCACTGCAGCAGAAGCCCTTCTCATACTCTGATCTGATGGTTAGGGAGACTTCCAGTCGAAACTGAAACGGTCCGCCAGTGTAGGCGTTCAGGGTGTGCGTCACCATGTCCGCGTGTGTGACAGGGACAGGGGCGTGTGTGCTGACCTGCGGGTTTGAGAGTGCACTGACAGAACTCCTGGTAACAGATGAACACGAGTGACGCCCCGCCAACTGAGGGCCCGGCCCCCTTTATTTTCAGATCTGAGCCTTTAGGTGGATCTGAGTAAAGCCACACGCCCTCGTCTGACCAATGGCCGAGTGACACGACTCGAGGCAAGGCAACGCAAGGCAAGACGATCTGAATTGTACACAAGGTCTTCCCCGTTCGGAGCATCGAAAGAACTGAAATCTTGGCAACGTGTGTAGCCTAAAACAAGTAATATCAGGAGTGGTCTCAAAACAAAATACAAAAGTACACACATCCCCTTTCCTCCCCCCCCTCCCCTTCCACCACCATCTTCTTCCCCAGCTCTTTCAGATGCGAGGGCAGAGAGAGGAGAGAGAGAGAGAGAGAGAGACGGGGGAGTCGAGTAGAGAGACGTGAGAGGAGAGAGAGAGAGAGAGAGAATATCAGATCCGAAACCTGAAAAGGGTTTTTACTGAGCCCGAACTAAGAGAAATCGGAAGATCCGAACTGAATAAACATCTGCCCCAAGCTTTGCAAACTACGGCATCGTCGTGTGTTGTGGACTATTGAACAAACGAACAGAAACGATGACATGGTCGACTCTGAACGGTCAGTCCACTGTCCCCACCATGCCACCGACCGTCATCTCCATGAAGGGTCCAGACAGCAGGGGCCACGCTGTTCTTGCACAGTTCTGCGGAACGGCGATCCCACTGCGTGAGGTCAACACCGCTACCACCAGAACGGAATCACATTCAAGGAAGGAACTATGCAACCGCCGCAGAAGCTGGAAAGCATTTATTTGTAATAACGGAAGCATTTATGGCGCAGACAGTACGGAGGTGTGGGCATACATGGCGGCATTTTAGTTAAATGCTTTATTACGCGCGCATTAGGGGGAGAGAACAAAACCGCATCTTTTCCTTGTTTGTGATATTGAATATGCCACTGAAA
>JADBJO010010035.1:69845-76865 GCA_016801955.1 Conus betulinus
CAGAAATGAGATCGGTTCAAAGGAACACCACCACTGCACGCACGCGGATCTCAGTTACCGAATGCATAAGCGCTTACGTGATTGGATAAAAAGGCAAGAGAGAAGGAAGAAGAAGGGTGGTTGAGGTGGTTTGAGGGATGGGGGTGGGGGGGGTTGGGAAGGGTGTGTTGGTGAGGGGAGCAAAACACTAAAAAGAAAACCAGTGGCGTGGTATGGTATCAGTGGGACTAATAACAGGCTGTCGACAACTCTTCGCGCTGGTGTGTTCCGGCGATTGTTTTGAACTCGCCACGCACCGATGGTCTTCTTTGTCGCCGTGTAATGAATCACTTTGATTTTTTTTTTTTTTATTTCTTCCTCTAAACCCATCCATCGCAAAAGCTGAAAAGCACCAAGCCTGATACATAGGTGAACAGTAAGTGCGGGCTGTCTCTGCTAATAACAGGGACATCGCTCACAAGAGGGGGGGGGGGGGGGGGGGAGGATGGAGGAGTGGGAAGGTGGTCATAGGAAGAGCCCAGAGGTAGGGGAGGGGGGAGAGTGGAATGGGGATTTGGGGGTGAGGGACGTACGTGGATGATGATGATGATGATGATGTGCATGCATGAGCTGCCTTATTGCCGTAGACATAGGCGCTAGGAAATGAGAAGTACGTTGTTTTGTTTGTGAGGGCAGGGGGAAGCCGTTAGTGGTTCGTTTGTTTGTGTGTGTGTCTGCCTCTCTACTCTCTCTCTCTCTCTCTCTCTCTCTCTCTCTCTCTCTCTCTCACTCTCCTCTTCCCTCCCCTCCCTCCCTCCCTCCTCCCTACTTCCTCTCTCTCTCCCACTCTCTCTCTATCTGTCTCTCTCCCTCCCCTCCCCCCCCTCCCTACGTCGTCTCTCTCTCCCTCTCTTCCTCTCTCTCTCCCCTCCCTCGTCCCTCTCTCTCTCTCTCTCTCTCTCTCTCTCTCTCTCCTCTCTCTCTCTCTTCTCTTCTCTTTTCACCCACTCTCCTCTGTTGTAAGTAATCCGTATATGGTCCTTGTGTGTGTGTGTGTGTGTGTGTGTGTGTGTGTGTGTGTGTGTTGTGTGCGCGCGCGCATGTTGTGTTGTGCGTGTGCGTATGTGTGTGTGTGCGCGCGCGCTCGCACGCGTGTGTGTGTGTGTGTGTTTGTGTGTTTGTGTGTGTGTGTGTGCGCGCGCGCATGTTGTTGTGTTGCGTGTGCGTATGTGTGTGTGCGCGCGCGCGCGCACGAGCGTGTGTGTGTGTGTGTGTTGTGTGTGTGTGTGTTGTGTGTGTGTGGTGTGTGTGTGTGTGCTCGCGCACGCGCCAGGGCACTTGCACATGGCCATGTGCGTTAATTTGAGAGAATGGAAAGAAAGTCTGGCTTTTATATATTTATATGTGTATCTGTGTTTATGAGTATGTCGTCGTATGATCTAAATGAACGTGCAATGTTTTGTTTTTTATTTTGTCACAGCTTGTAGCTGGAAGGTTACGTTATTGGCGGCCTTCCAGAAACGAGATCGACTTTCAACGAACACATCTACCGCATTGGATTGTAGCGACGTTAGCTTGAGCCGCACATGACCTCATAACAGGCGGAGGGAAGGAAAAAGGGGTGGTTGAGGTGGTTTGAGGGTGGGGGGGGGGGGGGGGGGCGGGGCGGCGGGGGATCGCGCTGGAAAGGGGGTGTGGGGTGTGAGGGAGCAACATAATAAAAAGAAATCAATAGCACTATGGGATTAATAACAAGCTGTCAATAACTGTTCGTGTTGGTTTTGTTCTGGCGGGTTGCTTTTAACTTGTCATGCACCCGATTGTTTCCTTTGTCGCCGTGTTATGAATCAGGTTAGTCCTTATTCATTCATCTATTTTTTGTTTTTTTTTTTTTTTTTTTTTAATTATTATTATTATTTATTATTATTTTTTTTTTTGCTTTTCAACCTGCCCAGCGCAAGCCGAAACGAACCACAGCAGCAAGCCTGATATATAACTGAACAATAGCTGCGACTCTGCCGATAACAGCACCAGAGGGGGTGACAGACGAGAGGAAAGTCGGTTAAAGGAAGAAGCGCAGAGGTGGGGGGAAAGTGAGTGGGATGGGCATTGTGGTAGATGAGAGGGGGGGGGGGGGGGGGTAGGGAGCCGTACGTGGATGGTGATGATGTGAATGCATGAGATACACTATTGCTGCAGACGTTGGCGGTTAATGGAGAACGAGAGCGACGAAAAAAGCGGAAGAGCACACAAAACAAAGTGGGGAAGTAACGCAGTTTTAATGCACGACACAAAACAAGACAAGAAATTTTCGGCAGTAAGCCTTCCTCAGCGACAAAACAATAAAAAAACAGTGCAGACATTAACATGCGCAATACTCCCCTTGTGAAGCCAAAGTGGTGAATGAATGTTGAAAGAGGGGCAGTGGGAGAGAGGGTGAGTAGTGTTCATGGAAGAGCACGAGGAAAGAGGGTAGAGTGAAGCGAGAGGAGGGAAAAGGGAGAGAGAGAGAGAGAGAGAGAGAAGGGGGGAAGAGGGAAGAGTGGGAGAGAGAGAGAGAGAATGAAAGTAGTGGAAGGGTGGAGAGAGAGAGAGAAAAGAGGACAGGGGGGAAGGAGAGTGAGAGGGGGGGTGATTGTGTGTAGTGGGTGTGTGTTGCATATGAAAGAAATGAACAAGAGAAAACACAATAAATGAAATACAATATTCACCAAAAAGCATCGTAAACGACAAGGGACGGGGGGGGGGGGGGGGGGGGGGGGGGGGGGGGGGGGGGGGGTGGGGGCCGGGGAGAGAAGGGGGGGTCGCCGCCTAAGCACCCGACCCAGTCTGACCCTAGGGTAGGTTGCCCTACCCAAGCACCAAGGGGTGAGAGGGGAAACGGGAGAACCCCGAGAAAAAAAAAAAAACCCTAGCCAGACGCAGCTAGGAGCTGCAGGCAACTCCCCCCCTCCCCACATGAAAAGGCTCTTGCGCGCGGGCACAACCACACACACACACAACCACACACACACACACCACACACACACACCACACACCACCACACACACACACACACATACATACAAGTGCGCGCGCACGAACACACATGCACACACACATACCTGCGTCTGGCTAGGGTTTTTTTTTTTTCCGTCAGATACACCTCTAGTGCAGAGACACTATTGAAGAACTGAAAACTAGTTACATTGGACATGATGAAATTACTGTATTTCTTTAAAAACTGTAGCACTCTAAAAATCATATCATAAACTTACCTGTTAACAAACACACACACACACACACACACACACACACACACACACACACACACACACACACACACACACACACACACACACACACACACACACACACTCATACACACACACTCACATATGATTGCACGCACTAATACTACTCATCATACACTCTATCACTACAAACCGTCTGAAAATCACTTTATGTGGGAAGACGTTAAACGGAAGAACAACAACAACACAACACACATACACACGCCAATACGCATACACACAACCACACAAACACACACATATCTAAAAAGAAAAAAATTGGGGGGAGGGGGGGTACAATGGAGAGTAAATGAGTAAATGTACAAACCAGGCATACATTAAAACATTTGGGTAAAGCATAAGGAGGTAGGTGGTGCTATGGTGGCGCAACAGAAAAAAGGCAAAAAAAAAGAGCATTAACGCAAAAGATAGATATGAGGTCATGATGAGAGGCGCTAACAACACTCCCAATGACCAAACACACACACACACACACACACACACACACCACACACACACACACACACAAACGGGGGAGGGGGGGGGGGAGAATGAGAGGACTAGGTTGTTTTGTTTGTGAAGGCAGAGGGGAGGGGAGGGGGGTGGTGGTGGTGGCAATGTTCATCACCCCCATGTGACTTCAGGCTGTAGGGAGAGCCGGACAGATGTACAGGCGGTCAGGGATCTTTGCCAACTCGCTGACCTCCCTGACTTTTAATCACGTGCAACTCTTTGAACATTTTAATTCCTTTCCCTTCTTCTTCTCTTCTTCTTCTTCTTGTCTTAATATTAATTTCATCATTGTCATTAGTAGCAGTAGTAGTAGTAATAAACGTAGTTTCAATAGTAGTACTAATTTATCATCATCGTCATCATTATCGTTGTTATTATATTATTATCATCATTATTGTTATCATTATTATGACTATTACTATTATTATCGTTAACATCATAGATTTCATTAGTGATGAACTTTATTCCATTCGTATTTCTAAATGTCTATGGATTGGTATGTTTCATAGGTTTTTATTTATCTTTCCCATTTACTATGGGTAGTAGTAATAGTAGTTGTAGCAGCAGCAGCAGCACTTTATTACCATTGTTATAAGTTTAACCTTCTCTGCTCTCCTCGAATCTCAGTTCCATTCAGTAGTTTCAATTGTTTACCCAGGACCAAATTTTGCACACCAGACCGAAGAGATAATTGACGGTCTAGTCCCGGTTTTTTGTTTTTCATTGTTTTGAACTGAAATGTCATGCCCGAAGAAACACGACAGGTCGAAACGCGTCGTGTTTGCTTGGTAATTTCTTTTTATTTTATTTTTTTTCTTGGTTTAGCAGCCCAGTAAGTTCTGTTTGGGCCAGTGTGCAACAGAAAAGGAGCGTTGTCGCCATGCAGTCCGGTTATTTACGTTGTCGATCCTGGATTCGTTCAGCCTGCCTCTTGGACGTCCTTCCCGGAGCCCACTGTGCCCTGAAGGGTGATCCTGAAGAGGGAGTCATGGAGGCCACCAAGCAGGCCAACATGCAGCTTCTGGGGATCACACAAGAGCGGATCTGGTCTGCTGGGGATGACAAAGAGCGGATCTGGTCTGCTGGGGATCACAAAGAGCGGATCTGGTCTGCTGGGGATGACAAAGAGCGGATCTGGTCTGCTGGGGATCACAAAGAGCGGGTCTGGTCTGCTGGGGATCACAAAGAGCGGATCTGGTCTGTGCTGGGGATGACAAAGAGCGGATCTGGTCTGCTGGGGATCACAAAGAGCGGATCTTATCTGCTGGGAAAGAAACTCCCTGTCTACCCGGCATGGTTTGTCCCATGTCCTGACATAGTTGCCCCATGTCCTGACATAGTTTGTCTCATGTTCTGACATAGTTTGTCCCATGTCCTGACATAGTTTTGTCCCATGTTTCTGACATAGTTTGTCCCATGCCCTGACATAGTTTGTCCCATGTTCTGACATAGTTTGTCTCATGTTCTGACATAGTTTTGTCCCATGTTCTGACATAGTTTTGTCCCATGCCCTGACATAGTTTGTCCCATGTTCTGACATAGTTTGTCCCATGCCCTGACATAGTTTGTCCCATGTTCTGACACAGTTTGTCCCATGTTCTGACAGTTTGTCCCATGTTCTGACACAGTTTGTGTCCCATGTTCTGACAAGTTTGTCCCATGTTTCTGACAGTTTGTCTCATGTTCTGACATAGTTTGTCCCATGTCCTGACAGTTTGTCTCATGTTCTGACATAGTTTTGTCTCATGTTCTGACATAGTTTGTCCCATGTCCTGACATAGTTTGTCCCATGTTCTGACATAGTTTGTCCCATGTCCTGACACAGTTTGTCCCATGTTCTGACATAGTTTGTCCCATGTCCTGACACAGTTTGTCCCATGTTCTGACATAGTTTGTCCCATGTTCTGACAGTTTGTCTCATGTTCTGACATAGTTTTGTCCCATGTCCTGACAGTTTGTCTCATGTTCTGACATAGTTTGTCTCATGTTCTGACATAATTTGTCCCATGTTCTGACATAGTTTTGTCTCATGTTCAGACATAATTTGTCTCATGTTCTGACATAATTTGTCTCATGTTCTAATATGATTTCTCTCATGTTCTGACATAGTTTGTTGTCTCATGTTCTGACATAATTTGTCTCATGTTCTAATATGATTTCTCTCATGTTCTGACATAATTTGTCTCATGTTCCGATAATATAATTTCTCTTATGTTTTGCTGAGTGATGCACACGATCTGTCTGTTGCAAAGGGATTCACTCTCTGCCCGGCGTCATTTGTCTCATGTTCTGACCTAATTTGTCTCATGTTCTGACCTAATTTGTCTCACTTCTCCTGATTGAGGGCACGCGATCTGTCTGCTGGCAAAGCAATTCACGGACTGCCTGTCACACGTTCTCCTGTGGTCCTAGGGTGAGGGCCCACGGAGAAGCTGCCTGAGGCGGTTATTTTTCGATCGCCTGGATTGTTCGCTCCGGATCCATGTGGTCGGTGTGCAGTTCTGGCATCTGTGTGGAAGGACGGATACCAGCCCTGACTGGCAGAGTTGTCCTCCCCGTCACCCGGCAGAGTTGATTCCCCTCGTGGTGTTTGAGTGCGTCACGCCACACGTGGCCAGGTTAGAGTCTCCGTAATGGACGGGCTCAGGAGGACCTCGGGGACTGGACTAACTGCTGTTTCTTATCTTTTATGCAAGAGAAGAGGTGGTTGTGCATGCGTGCGTGAACGTCGCGCGCGCGCGCATGTGTGTGTGTGTGAAAAGAGAGAGAGAGAGTTCGTGTATTTGTATGTGTGTGTGATTATCTGTGTCTCTGTCTGCCTGTCTGTCTTTCTGTCTGTCTGTCTCTCTCTCTCTCTCTCTCTCTCTCCTCCCTCTCTCTCCCCTCCCCCCCTCTCACCCCCTCCCCCCCCCTCGCTCTCTCTCTCAAAGACATTATCAAAAAGTAATGTCCAAGTTGGTATTAAGACAGAAACCGAACTCTCATGTTCTGTGCGAATGCGCGAGGCATCCTTGGTTTCTAGAACAGTTTGTGATTGAAATGTAAGGAACATAAAGAGAATGTTTGCACCCACTCTGGAATGCGGAGCAGCTAAGAATTCTGAGCATGTAGATCTTCCATGCATTGACAAAAAAAAAGCACTTTTCATACGAACAGTCCCTGAAACAGTTTTTAGGGTTACTAAAAACGTCACATGTGTGTGAATTGTTGGCACAATAATGTTGATGTTTGTTTTGTTACTTTTTGGCATCCACCA
>JADBJO010010036.1:0-2500 GCA_016801955.1 Conus betulinus
TGTTGTTTTCGTCTGTGTACCGTTGATCTCGTAGTTGTTTGTGTTATGATGCTTATTCTTATTAGTCTTTCTGTCTGTCGTCTGGTCTGTCTGCCTGTCTGGTCTGTATGCATTTCTCTCTCTCTTATATCTCTCTCGCTCCTTCTTCTCGCTCTCTTAACACACCCACACAACAAACACACACACACACCACACACAACACAACACACACACACCACAACACACACACACACTCTCTCTCTCTCTCTTCTCTCCTCTCCTTCTCTCTTCTCTCACTCTCACTCTTTCACATCATTCCCTCAAATGTATCCCCTCTTGCTTCTCTCTCTCTCTCTGGCTCCCCCATCTCTCTCTCTCTCTCTCTCTTAGCTCTAGTCTCTCTCTCTATCTATCCTCTCATCAATACGCTGTGGCACTATGACAGATTCCAATGATGAAGTTTCAGGGCAGTGGTTGTTCGTTGTCACTGCTCTCCCCTGCCCTCCTTTCTTATCTCTCTCCTGAGCTGCACACAGGAAAACAGGGGTCTCTTCCCACCAAAAACTGGCTCTTTTGTTGTATGAGCGGACAGGAGGAGTGTTTTCACTTGTCATTATTCTCTCCACACCAGACCAACCCCCCCCCTTTTGATTTCATTTTGTTTGTGTTTCCTTCCTCTTTTCCTCCTCTCCTCCTCCTCCTCCCCCCTCCTCCTCCTCCTCCTACTCCTCCTCCTCCTCCTCCTCCTCCTTCTTCTTCTTCTTCCTCCTCCTCTTCTTCTTCTTCTCCTCCTCTTCTCTTCTTCTGGCTCTTCTCTTCTTCTTCTTATTCTTCTTCTCTTCTTCTTATCTTCTTCCCTCTCCTTCTTCGTCTTTCTGTCTTCTTAGGATTATTCTTCCTCTCCTCCTCTCATTCTCCTCCTCCTTCTCCCCTCTCCTCTTCTTCTTCTTTCTTCTTCTTCTTTTCTTCTTCTCTCTCTCCTCCTCCTCCACATCCTCCTCCTCCTTCTATTACTTTGTCTTCCCTCTAATTTCATGTCACCCCTTTTAAGGTGGTTTTCTGTTATCAAGCCCAGTGGCGTAGTGTTCGTTTCCCCGACAACTGCAGAGAAAACATTAATGTGACAAGAGCCTGGCACAATGAGTGTTCAACTGCAGGAAACATTCCAGTGACAAAGCGCTGGTACGATGAGTGTCAATGTGTTCAACTGCAGGAAACATTCCAGTGACAAAGCGCAGGCACAATGAGTGTTTCAACTGCAGGAAACATTCCAGTGACAAAGCGCTGGCACGATGAGTGTTCAACTGCAGGAAACATTCCAGTGACAAAAGCGCTGGCACAATGAGTGTCCAACTGCAGGAAAACATCCCAGTGACAAAGCGCTGGCACGATGAGTGTTCAACCGCAGGAAACATTCCAATGACAAAGCGCTGGCACAATGAGTGTTCAGCGTGTTCAACTGCAGGAAACATTCCAGTGACAAAGCGCTGGCACGATGAGTGTTCAACTGCAGGAAACAAACATTCAAGTGACAAAGCTCTGGCGCAATGAGTGTTCAACTGCAGGAAACAAACATTCAAGTGACAAAGCTCTGGCACAATGAGTGTTCAACTGCAGGAAACAAACATTCAAGTGACAAAGCTCTGGCACAATCAGTGTTCAACTGCAGGAAACAAACATTCAAGTGACAAAGCTCTGGCACGATGAGTGTTCAACTGCAGGAAACAAACATTCCAAGTGACAAAACTCTGGCACAATGAGTGTTCAACTGCAGGAAACACTAGTGTGACAAAGCTCTGGTACGATAAGTGTTATCAAAGATGTAGTTTGTCTGCACTCCGTCTTCGCTTTGTTTTTGTTTGTTGTTGTTGTTGTGTTGTTTTTGGCTCCCCCCTTTCTTCCTCATTTTTTTTTTCTTCAACTCTTCTCTTCCCATCTCAACCCTAAATCTCTTCCCTTCCTCTGTCTCTGTCTCTGTCCCTCTCTGTGTGTCTGTCTGGCTCTCTCTTATCTCTCTTTCTCACTCCCTCTCTACCTCTCTCTCTCTCTGTCTCTCTCTCTCTCTCTCTCTCTCTCTCTCTCGCGTTATCTCTCTCTCTACCTCTCTTTATCTCTCTTTCTATCTCTCTCTATCTCTCTTTCTCTCTCTCTCTCTCTCTCTCTCTCTCTCTCTCTCTCTCTCTCTCTCTCTCGCGTTATCTCTCTCCTCTTTACCTCTCTTTTATCTCTCTTCTATCTCTCTCTATCTCTCTTTTACTTATATATATATTATATATATATATATATATATATATATATATATATATATATGTGTGTGTGTGTGTGTGTGTGTGTGTGTGTGTGTGTGGTGTGTGTGTGTGTGTGTGTATACATATACATATATATATATATTATATATATATATATATATATATATATATCCCTTTTTTTCTCTCTTTCTCTCCTCTCTATATCTCCCCCCTCTCTCTCTCCCTCTTCTCTCTCTCTCCTCCCCCTTTCTCTCTCTCTCTGTTTCCCCAAT
>JADBJO010010036.1:20000-22500 GCA_016801955.1 Conus betulinus
CATAGGCTAAGTCGGCAATCAAGAATGTCAACAGACTTTTTGTTTGTTTTTTGTTTGCTTTCTTTTTCTATCTGTCTGTTTTTTTCTCTCTTTCTTTCTTTTTTTTTCTTTCTTTTCTTTCTTTCTTCTTTCTTTCATTTTTTTTTCTCGTTCTTTTTTTTCTTTCTTTCTTCTTTTTTTTCCTTTCTTTTTTTCTTTCTTCTTTCTTTCGCTTTGTTTCTTATCACTTGCTTTTGTTCCACTCTTTCTTTTTTTTTTTTCTTTTTTCGTTTTTTTTCTTTTTTTTTTTTTTTTCTGCTTTTTTTCTGTCTTTCTGTCCTGTCTTTCTTTCTTTCTTTCTTTTTACTTTTTTTCCCCCTTCGCACCACATCGAAGTATACGGTTGTCTGTAATCTTTCTTTCTGGCTTTTTTTTTGTTGTTCTCTTCAAGCCCATCGAAGTTTAACGGCTGAATTATTATGAAACATAGCTTATCTAGTTATGCGTTCAAATGTCGAACTGTCGGCCGTTTTTTTTTTTTTTTTTTTTTTTTTTTTTTTTTGTTCCCTAGACCACTACGCAATGTCAACAAATGTTACATGCTAGTAGTAGTGTACATAGACAAACGAATCACAAGGCAAAACACGACGGCTTTCGACCTCTTTCGTCTTCTTCAGGCAAATATACAAAACACTCAGGACAACCAAAAATGAACGAACAATCACTTATCTTCATTCACTTCAGCGCAAGATGAGCGTCGAGTTTTTGTCTTGTGATTCATTTGTCTACGTTTCTTTTTTTTTTTTTGGCGGTGCGCCATTACATACGTTTACAATGTGTTGAGATTTCCGCCCGCAGTCGCCTTCACTCTGCTACTCGACCATGTGTCAAACCCACTGGAAGATACCCTGGGGCCCAGTTTCATAGACAACACACATCGGGTGAGACCAAAGATGCATGCAACGTGTATTGATATGTGTGTGTGTGTGTGTGTGTGTGTGTGTGTGTGTGTGCACAGTAAAAGGAGCCACTTGCTAAAAAAAAAAAAAGACAGAAGACAGACAAAGGACGCCTTATTGTTATCACCTCAGGAGCAGGCAAAGGCCATTGGCCACACCGTGCGTCAATGTGACAACCGTGTCAACAGTCATGAAGCGCAGCCATCCGCCCAAGGGCATTTTATCCCAGGGACAGACAAAAGCTGAAGAGACCGGGCCAAGCAATCACCCCCAACAAGCCACAGACTTCATTCCGCCATGCAGAGCTGTTCACGAAGACCAAATGGCGACTTTTGTTATCTTCTGGGGAGGGGGGGGGAAGGGGGCCACTGCCCTTCACGACATGGCGATAGCGGAGAGCAGGGGTTTATGGGTGACAGGGTGGGGGTGGTGTACTCCGTTAAGACGAATGTGACAGGAGAGAAGAAGGGGGCCATGCAGAGCTGTTCACGTCCAACATGGCGACTGGTGAGGGGGGGGGGGGGGGGGGGGGGTGGGGGGAAGGGGGGGCTGCACGGTTACACACACGAGGATTGGCGATAGGAGAGCAGGGGGGGGGGGGTGGGGGGAGAGGGTGGTGGAGAACATCGTTAAGACGAGGGGCGATAGAAGGAAGGGGGGGGGGGTGGGGGATGGAGGAGGGGGCAATATCGTTAAGACGAGGGTGATAGGAGAGCAGGGGGGGGGGTGGGGGTGGGAGAAAATCGTTAAGTCGTGGGTTATAGAGAGCAGCGGGGGGGGGGGGGGGGGGGAGGGGGGAGGGGAGGAGAACATCGTAAAGACGAGGGTGATAGGAGAGTGAGGTGGGGGGGGGGCGGGGGGGGGGTGGGAGAACATCGTTAACACCGAGGGTGATAGGAGCAGTGGGGGGGGCGGGGGGGGGGGGGGGGTGGAGGACATCGTTAAGACGAGGGTGATAGAAGAGCAGTGGGTGGGGGGGGGGGGGGGGGGGGGTGGAGAACATCGTTAAGATGAGGGTGATAGAAGAGCAGTGGGGGGGGGGGGGGGGGGAGGGGATGGAGGACATCGTTTAAGATGAGGGTGATAGAAGAGCAGTGGGTGGGTGGGTGGAGGTGGGGTGGAGGACATCGTTAAGATGAGGGTGATAGATAGAAGAGCAGTGGGTGGGGGAGGTGAGGTGGTGGGGTGGAGGACATCGTTAAGATGAGGGTGATAGAAGAGCAGTGGGTGGGAGGTGGAGGGATGGCGGTGGAGAGCATCGTTAAGACGAGGGTGATAGGTGAGTGGGGTGGGTGGGGGGGGGGGAGTGGGTGGGTGGGGTGGAGAGCATCTTTAAGACGAGTGTAATAGGTGAGTGGGGTGGGGATTGGGGGGTGGGATGGAGAACATCGTTAAGACGAGGGGGTGATAGGTGAGTGGGGTGGGGGTGGGGGTGGGTGGGGTGGAGAGCATCGTTAAGATGAGGGTGATAGGTGAGTGGGGTGGGGATTGGGGGTGGGGTGGAGAACATCGTTAAGACGAGGGTGATAGGTGAGTGGGGTGGGGGATTGGGGGTGGGGGGT
>JADBJO010010036.1:30000-40200 GCA_016801955.1 Conus betulinus
CGTTTACATAACTTGAACGCTGTGTCTTTATTGTTTACAGAACATGATTGCTGTGATAACATTGCTTATAAAAAAAATCAGAACAATATATTAAGAAAGATATTGTCATGAAATATCAAAACTTCCTACCATTAGAATCCTAAACAGTTTGTACATTCCTAACCCCCATAAAATAAAAGAAGGGACGGAACTCTTCATCCTGTGCTTACAATTACCTCTCCTGGTTGAAAAAAAAAAAGTTTCCATCCATTAAGTGACAGGCTCATAGGGGTTTAAAAAAAAAAAAAAATGATGATAATAAAGAACAAAACTGTACCTGCCGATCACATTTGTCTCCCGTGTTACGTTAACCACATCATTTCCATCTGAACTTTCACACCTGCCGCAAATCTGGATGAAAGCGCTGATTCAGAAACTGTTCATGCAAAAAAAAGAAAGAAAAAAAAAAAATGGTCAGCGTTGTCTTGATACCTTTCTACATTTGGATTGGTCCAGACTGTCTCAGGCTGGCATAGTTTGGGAATGCCTCCAACGAAGAGCGACGGCAATCCGGAGGTGAAATTAAGCTGACAAGGTTTGACAAATACGAAAGGACAGGTAAGGTGTAGCGAACTGTGTGAAAAGAACTTACGCGACAACGCGTAGCGCTGCTGCAGTTGTTTCCCTTGTCCCATCATCTGGACCGCAGAGCGTGGCATTGTGTTTGCTTTGCTTCGCCTCATTGGACGGGGCACATTAACGTCACGTTTGACTTGCTGACCACACAGCCTGTCTCTCCTACCCTTTGGCTGAGTGTTGCAGGTAGTTTGTGTTTTTGTTGGGGTGTTGCTTACTGTTTGTCTCTCTCTCTCTCTCTCTCTCTCTCTCTCTCTCTCTCTCTCTCTCTCTCTCTCTCTCTCTCATATAAGCATCATATCATAGGCTTGCCTGCTCAAACGGGACTGACTAAGAAAATTTTTACGAATATATTTGTTTTTTTGTTAACCTTTGTTCTGATACACACTAAATATGAATGTGTACTATCTGTTTGCAGAAAAGGAAGAGAAATGTTGTTGTTCTGTTTACCTTATCCCCCCTTGTCAAACGACCTCTTTGGTAATGACAATAAAATATCAAAGTGTCAAAATGTCAAAAAGTCTCTCTCTCTCTCTCTCTCTCTCTCTCTCTCTCTCTCTCTCTCTCTCTCTCTCTGAAGTGATAATGTAACATGAAGAAGACCATCATCCATGTGCGACCTAAATCGTATTCCCTTTTCTAAGGGTCTATGGCCTTTATGAGTAAAACATGAGTCTTCGACTCTCTCTCTCTCTCTCTCTCTCTCTCTCTCTCTCTCTCTCTCTCTCTCGGTCTGTCTCTCTGTTCTCTGTCTGTCTGTCTGTCTGTCTCTGCCTGTCTGCCTGTCTGTCTGTCTGTCTGTCTGTCTGTCTGTCTGTCTCTCTCTCTCTCTGACTGTCTCTGTCTGTTTGTCTGTCTCTCTGTCTGTCTGTCTCGCTCACTCTCTGTCTGTCTGTCTGACTGTCTCTGTCTCTCTCACTCTCTGTCTCTTTTTCTTTTTGTCTGTCTGTCTATCTGTCTGTCTGTCTCTCTCACTCACTCACTCTCTGTCAGTCAGTCTGTCTTTCTGTCTTACTGTCTGTCTCTGCCTGTGTTTATCTGTCTGTCTGTCTCTCTCTCTGTCTCTGTCTGTCTGTCTGTCTGTCTGTCTGTCTGTCTCTCTCTCTCTCTCTCTCCTCTCTCTCTCTCTCTGATGTCTCGTCGTCCTGCCCAAAGGCACAAAGTGTTGCTTTGTGCATGCTTCTGTCCGCCAAGGGAAGTAACTTTATTTTTTTTTACTCCCATCAGTTTGTCTGTTTGACTGTCCGTCTGTCTATCTGCAAGATTATGTAAAAACAATGAAAGAAGAACGAACAGACAAAACAAACAACAATGAAAGCAACAAAATGAAGAACAAAAACAGCAACAAGAACATATTGACTTGGTTTGGGAAACAAAACAAAACAAAACAAAACAGAAAGACAAGGAAAAAAAAAAAAGAAAAAGAAAAAAAGAAAAAAACAAAAAGAAAAAGGACAGATTGGACGCACGACGACGAACAACTTTTATATTGTGGTGTAGATCATCTGTGTAGATCTGAAAAAAAGGAGGGGGGGGGGTGGGGGGGGGGGGGGGGGGGGGGGGGGGGCAAGGGGGAACAAGAACTATTCGACAAGATGGTTTCACTTTTCTATAACGGTAAACATACTGTCCACGACGAAATACGTTTTCACTTAATATTGGAACTGTTCTAACATATAAATTTTTTTCCCGTTATCGTAAGGTCACAGTTCGGGTTACCACAAAGACCAGGGGTAAAAAAACACAGTTTGACCCAGATGAAAATCGCCCACTCACTTTTTTTTATTTATTTATTTTTTTTTTATCTGTTTGATGTAGATCTTTGTGAAGATCTGAAAGAAAAACAAAACAAACAAACAAAAAAAAGAGGGGCGGGGGGGGGGGGGGGGGGGGGTAAGGGGAACAAGAAATCTTCGACAAGATAATTTCACTTTTCTATAGCAGTAACCATACTGTCCACGAAGAAATACCTTTTCATCGAATATTGGAACTGTTCTAACATATAAACTTTGATTTTTTTTCCCCTTATCGTAAGGTCACAGTTCGAGTTACCACAAAGGGCAAGCAGTAACAACACAGTTTGACTGGACGGAAATCGCCCTGGCCCTGTGAAAAAAAAAAAAATAAAAAAGATGATCTTGCCCTGGAATTTGGGATCAGTCAATTAGTTCAATGTCATTGGTAACAGCTGATCTTCTGACAAAAACACAGCTGCAGCTGTGAGAGTAATGGAGGATATATAGCGTTTTGAGCCTACTCTTTAGCTTTGGACTCGGACCTAATAGGAAAAAGAAAGAACAACTATTTCAACCAGTAAGCCCAATTACTTCCCCTGACAGTCGAATGATTTTGTTTCACACATGAAGTAACTTTCTCATTGGAGTTTTAAAAAAAAAAATGAGGTAACTTAACCATCGAACGTATGATTTTTGTTGTTGTTGCATATTTCAATAAACACGCCATTTTGTATCGTTGCTTTTCCATTTTTGAATTTATCCAGACAAAAACGTCGATTCAGGATCTGTTTAAGTCATCGTGGAGGTCTGTTTATCTTCCGTGTGCACCTGTAGTTTTGAATGAGTCAGGACAGACAAAGGTCGGAAAGAGTTTGGAGGGTCTCCAACAAAGACCAAAGGCGAGCCAGAGGAGAACCAAAGCCTACAGACCTGACAAATACGAACGGACAGGTAACGTCCACCAAACTGGGAAACAAGATTTGTGGGACTCCGCTCTCTACTACTGCAATGTTTTCACGTGTGTTGCCATCTGCACTGCAGTGCATTGCTTGGTGTTGTCTTGCTTTGCTTCATGTGTCGGCTGAGTCAAATTCACATTGGCCTTGTTTGACCACACACAGGGGGTGAGATGGATGCCATTTTGTGTGTTGGGATTCGTCTGATTTTGTTGTGTGTTGAGTTTGACAGTTGGCCGGCATGTTGTTTCTGTGTGTTTATTTTTTTTTTATTGCTTTTTTTTTTAACTAAATAAAAATCATTTGATACTGAACGAATCACAAAAACACAAATGGCAAGGAAAAAAGAGACATACGGCAAAAAAAAAAAAAAAAAAAAATACTAGTCAATATCTTATGGCGTTGGAGACGTAAGGAGTCTGTAGCTTTGTTGCCTGTTGCTATCCCTGTTGCTATCCCTGACGCTATCCTTGTTGCTATCCCTGTTGCCGTCCCTGCTGCTATCCCTGGTTGCTATCCCTGTTGCTATCCCAGTTGCTATCCGGTCCATTTCTCGTCTTTGGTCACCAACACATCCCACACTTGTCTCCCCCCCCCCCCCCCCCCCACACACACACACATCTCCCACCCCCACCCTCCCTCGCCACATACCCCCCCCCCCCCGGTTCTCTCATCCACTTTTTTTTAATTTGCATTTAGTAACATGAAACAAACATAAAAAAAGGGCATTGTACATCAAAAGTCGAAAATAATTGTTTTAACAGCCAGAAGAAGTAAAAAATAGAAATGGAAAATGGGGGGGAGAGAGAGAGAGAGAGAGAGAGAGAGAGAGAGAGAGAGAGAGAGAGAGAGAGAGAGAGAGAGAGAGAGTTGGATGGAAGTTATCAATGGCATTTTCATTCACTGTTCTATCTAGAGAAACATCTTAAAAAGGCCTCGAATACATCATTACACAAAAATCTGAATATTGAGAGATAAGTAAGGCATTGTGTTTTTCGATTTTGTATCGCCACTCTAGTTTCTTCAAAAATACAGTTGTTCGTGGATGGTTTTTTCCATTCAGTTTGCAAGAATATATGTAATACTTTGCAAATAGTATAATGAAGTAAAAAGGACACTGTCCACAATAACGTTTTTTATCAAATCCTAAAAGCACCAGCGATTCAGTCAGTCTTAAGTTCTCTGCATTGGCACATTTTTCTCTAATCAAATCTGTAAGTACATTCCAAAAGAATTTGACATAATTGCATTTCCAAAAGATATGGTCAATAGTATCTTTATTTGTACCACAAAAACTGCATTTGTCATTGTTACGAACTCCAATTTCTTTTAAGATAAACATTGTACCTAAACATCTGTGCAATAACTTCAGCTGAAACCATTTTAGTTTAACATCGTTTATTTTGCTGGTATATAAAAAGCATGATTTCCAGTCATGATGTACCATCAGTTTTGAATCCCATTTTTCACAGCATTTTTGGTCGAACATTATTTTCAATAAGTATATCATAATAAAGCTTTGAACCTTTGTGAATAGCAAATACCTTCTTCAAACAGCAAGTTGTATCAGTATGTTTATTATTCTTTACAGAAATACTACATTGTTTAATGTAGTCGATTATTGCAGATTTATACCCAGCAAAGGTGACAAAATCGACATTAATATTATATTTCTCTTTGAAACGCGTATAAGAAAGAAACTGACCTTTATCATCAAAGAAGTCCGCAAGACAATGTACATTCTTGTTACCAAGTTTTCTAGAGAGATAATGTGAGTTTCCAACTTGTATTCTCTATTATTAGCAAACCGGTTCGGCTAAAATTTCAGCGGAATTTCCTGGTATGCATTTGTAGTAGAAAATTTTATAGGCTTCAATGACGTCTGACCCAAAACTGGTTATATTTCTTAAATCTGGAAACAAATTCTGGACCATATTTATTAATAAGTGGCCATTGAGGAAAATTAGCTAGTAGAATATGTTTCCACTTGTGGGTGTTTTTTTTTTTCAGTTTTACGAAACCACGACAGTTTTAAAGAAGTAACAAATTTTTTTTTCAGGGATACCGATGCCTCCAAGTTTTACACCCCTTATGCGCTGTTTTCCGGTTAATTTTGTCTGGCTTCTTACCCCAGACAAATTCATAACACATCTTTTGCAATGTTCGAAAAAATACATCAGGTGGATTTGGCAGAAGTAACCAAAGATGTGTCAGTTTTGAAAGTATGACAGATTTTAAAATTGCTATTCTACCAAGAGGCGTTAGTTGACGTTTAACCCATACTTTGAACAGATGTTTTACATCTGCCAATTTGTCCGGATAATTTATGTTTTTACACAGTCTTTTAAATCATTAGTAAACCATATTCCTAATACACGAAATTTTTGTGGGTTCCAGTCCATTCCTAAATGGTTCATATATCTAACTTCAGAATTCTTCTTACTTCCTAACCAAATTGCACTTGTTTTGCTAGAATTTATGTGAAGACCTGAGACAGATCCAAACTTAAATAGAACATCTACGCAAGTTTCAAAAGATTTTCTATCACCTGCCAGCAAAAATTCTGTGTCATCCGCATATTGTGAAAGTTTATGTTCAACATGATTCATCATTATTCCCTGGATATCTGTATTTTCTCTTATCATTATAGCTAATATTTCTACACAGAGTATGAACAGATATGGGGATATAGGGGGTCTCCTTGTCTACAACCTCTTTTAATTTCAAACCAGTTTGAAACCTGACCATTTACAACAACACAAGATTTAATATTCTTATAGAATGTATCTATCCATCTGCAGATGTCTTTCTGAAAACCAAATTTTTTTAATACCTTCGACATAAAACCCCAATTAATCGAGTCAAAAGCTTTCTCAAAATCTATATTTAATAACAATCCAGGTAAATTATTTTGATCTAAGTAAGCTATTGTGTCATATATCAATCTTAAGTTATCACCAATGTATCTGTTTCTAATGAAACCCGTCTGGTCTTCATCAATAAGTCTTGGCAGAACACATTTTTTATGCGATTTGCAACACATGATGATCCATTTTATAGACTACATTTAAAAGTGAAACTGGTCTCCAGTTTTTTTTATATATTGTCTTGGCTTGTCCCCTTTGGGAATACATATAATAATCCCTTCTTTTTGCACACTAGACAATTCTCCTCTTTTGAAACTAGCATTCAACGCTCTAATAACAAATAATCCATTTTTTTTTCCAAAACACTTTAAAGAACTCTGTCGAAAATCCATCAGAGCCTGGGCTTTTGTTATTTTTCATATTCTTTAAGACATCAGTTGCTTCTTCAAGAGTATTTCTCCCTCTAACTCGTTTGCTTCTGCTTTCATTTAGACATGGTGTATCGTTTACTAAATCCATTATTTCACTATCTTCTACTTCGGATTCTGCGTAAAGTAATCTATAAAAATTCTGAACTTCTAGAAGAATCTCTTTCTGGGTTGTTAAAACATTATCTTGCTGATCCGTGATCCTAGACATATTTTTTTACTTACAAAATGACGTTTCTCAAGATTACAAAAATAGTTGCTTACTTTCTCACCCTCAGCTATCCACCTAGCTCTTGATCGTAGCAAGACACCTTCCATTCGTTTTTTCTCTAATATGTTTTTAATTGTCTTTTTTTTTTTTTGCTGCTATAGCTCTAATATCGTCCTCGCTTATAAACTTTGTTGTTTCTAATCTTCGAATGTCACATTCTAGTCGATTTTCCTCTTCCTGTATTTTTTTCTTCTTTTTCATTGTTGCAAATGAAATTGTCTTTGATCTTAATTTCATAAGAAGGAAATCAAAAAAGTATCATCGGGAACAGAAAAACGTAGTTCTTCGTCAGGTACATCATTAATATTTGCATTCATCGCATATTCATCTATAACAGATCTTATCTCAGAATTTATCTCATTTACATATAAGTTGTCTTTTAAAAGAGATGAATTAAATTTCCAAAAAGTGTTATGTTTTGAGCTTTCATTAAATTTTAGTTTCAATAGTATACTCGAATGATGATCTGATCTATATCCACATTCAATATCCACATAATCTACAAAATGTTACTACTTTGTCTGAAATCAGAAAGAAATCTAATCTAGCCTGTTGAAAGGGTTTGTTCTTCTCCATGTATACCGCAAACACTCTGGATTTAGTTCTCGCCATATATCACTTAATTCCAAATCTTCAATCATGTTTTCGAGCTCTTCCCTTGCCTTAGGGTTTGTAACATGTTTATAGTTATGATAATCTTTTGCTGGATCAAGGACTAAATTGAAATCTCCAGCTATTATAATATTCTCAATACCAAGCTCATAAATCTTTTGTTTCAGGTTGTTATATAAAACTCCGGATCATCTCTGTTTGGTCCATAAATATTTACAAAAAGAAAGGTATTTTCCTGAATTTCAGTAAGTAGCATGATATAATTTCCCGAGTTATCTTTGATGACACGTTTGACTTTGAACTCAAAAATTGTTATTAAACAATATTCCCACCCCCCTTGAATTGGACGTGTAATTTGAAAAATAACCCGCATATCCCCATTCAGCTAAAACGTATTTTTCAATCTTTTCTTCAAAATGTGTATCTTGTAGGAAATAAATGGAATATTTCTTGTTTCTCAAGTAATGGAATACATCACGCCTCTTTTTTGAATCATTGAGGCCTTGACAATTAACTGAAAGAATAGATAAGCTATTATTCATTTTCGTATTTATCAATCAAATAAATTCAAGAACATCCAACCAACCAAATGAAGAAAGAGATGAAAAAATAAGCAAGCAAAAAAGGAATACAAGTGTTATAGACACTTAAAAGAAAGACACAAGTACTTAATCTAGTTGACAATCGCTATCGGGCAAAGGACAGGCAGCGTTTTCTTTACATACTACGAATACATTCATGCAATAATCACAGGTGAAAAAAAAAAAAAAAAAAAAAAAAAAAAAAAAAAAAACACACACACACACACACACACACACAAAAGAACAATTAAATGAAAAATTAAAACCAACATAAGCCATCTAGATAACACATTGCCCCGCAATATCGAGGGCGGGGTGAGCGTGGAGTAAGGTGACAAAAAAAAAAAAAAAAAAAAAAAAAAAAAAAAAAAAAAAAAAAAAAGGTGTGTGGGGTGTGGGGGGTGGGGGGGGGGGGGGGGGGGGGCGAGTTGGGGGTGGAGGGCAGAATTGAAATTTAACATCTTTTCATCACAAAAAAAAAAAAAAAAAAAAAAAGGATTGAATCAACAAATTAACTACCTATAACATCTACAACAATCGTAACCAATGAACAACAGAACCCACCCAAATCAGAACGAAGCGGAGCTGGAATTCCACCAACCCCCCCACCTCCGCCCATCACGTGTGTCCGTAGTATTATGTTCATACGCGCATGCGTGAGTTTATGTATTCCACGCGCGAATGCGCGCACGCGCGCCCAAGCGCACGCCCACCCGTACGGATGCGCCCGCGCACACGCACACGCGCGCGCGCGCGCGCGGGCGCGGCGCGCGGCCTCCACCGCGCGCGCACGCACGAGCGCCCGCGCGCACGCACGAGCGCCCGCGCGCACGCACAAACGCCCGCGCACGAGCGCCCGCACGAGCGCCCGCGCACGAGCGCGCGCGCGAGCGCCCGCGCGACGCGCGCGCCCGCGCGAGCGCCCGCGCGAGCTCCCGCGCGCACGCGCGCGCGCCAACGCCCGCCCTCGCATGTTTGGTCCCACACACATGCGCCCGCGACGGGGTGGGATAGAGGGCGGAAAGGACAGCGGGGAGTCGGGGGGGGGGGGGGGGGGGGGGGGTACAGGGAGGGGGGGGGGGGGGGGGGGGGGGGGGAATGGGGGACAGAAGGAAGGACAAAGGAGGAGCGGAATAGTGGCCAGTCGGGTGGGAAAGAGGGGTGAGGAAGGGAAGAGTTAGGAAAAAAAAAAAAAAAAAAAAAAAAAAAAAAAAAAAAAAAAAAGGTACGGGGGAGGGGTGGAGAGGTCAGCGCCTGTGCGCAAGTGTGTGTGAATCGGTTAAGCACAATGTTGATTACAAGGCAAACCATGCCGCCCACAGCCCCGCCTTCAGCGAAGATCCACACCAGGGCTGTCACCCCGCGCCCACACAGGAGAGAACACATCAAGCTACACAATCAAACCAGATGGGGGGGGGGGGGGGGGGGGGGGGGGGGGGGGGGGGGGGGGGGGGGGGATCATTTCCAGAAAAAAAAAAAAAAAAAAAAAAATGCACCCCATGACACAGAGGCCAAGCCATTGACATCCCATGGCCATTGACATCCCACGGCCAATAACATCAGGCAGCGCCGAGAGCGCCAGGCAATCCCCACAATCCACCACTCCCAGTTTTTTTTTTTTTTTTTTTTTTTTTTTTTTTTTTTTTTTTTTTTTTAAAAAGAATTCGTAGATATGAATGATAAATATTACGGTACCACGCAAAAAAAAAAAAAAAATAAATAAATAAAAGCATTTAGGCAAACACACACTGCAGAATGGACAGCCAGCCCCAACCCCACAGTGTTCACAATTCTCACCACCCAATCACCAGACAACAACAAAAAAAAAAAAACGGCATGGCACAAACCGCCAACAGACACAGACAAAAAGACATCCAGAACAGGGACAGGAGAAACCGTCCACAAAAGCAAAAAAAAAAAAAAAAAAAAAAAAAAAAAAAAACCAGCAGACGACAGGAAAGGAAGACAAAACTAAAGAAAAAGGGCAAGTCAGAGAGAGGGACAGAAGGCGGGAGAGCTACCTGCACCGAAGCCCCCGGCATCCCAACGAGGACTGTCAATTACATGCATTTCCCACACAAATTCCAGCGAGACAGCTAGAATGACATATTATAATTTTCATGAATACAGCTCC
>JADBJO010010036.1:40658-48158 GCA_016801955.1 Conus betulinus
TCACTTTCTGCCCGGGAAGTGGCGCTGACCAAGATGCTGGTGGGGAATTCCGTGTTCTTCATCGTCTGCATTTCTCCGGGGTTGATTTTCCGTGTGGCGTTTTTCTTCTTACCGGAGATGACCGCTGGAGGACGTCACCACAACTTCTATTTCACCACGCTGTGGGTGATAACTAGCTTCGCCTTCATTAATTCGTCTTGTAACTTCGTCGTCTACTTCAAAATGGGATCCCGGTACAGGGAAACCTTCTGGGCGTTGTTCAACAGAAAGGCACGTGTGGTGGAGAGTTAAAATGGAGATGGAGGCTTAGTATTACGCGGGAGTGCGTGCGTGCGCGCGCGCGCCCGCCCAAACACACACACACACACACACACACACACACACACACACACATGCCTACACACACACACACACACACACACTATGATATAACCGTACACATTAAAATATGCGTGTGGTTGCTTTTCTATTAGCTCCCATCGTTGTGCAGCGCATGTACTTGCATGTGCGTGAAATTAATATGTGTATTTGTGGGTGTTTGTGAAGAAAAAAAGGAAGAAATAGGTCATAGCATATGTTGTTCTTATGCTATCCCTGTTGTGCAAAAGAAAGAAAGAAAGAAAGAAAGAAATGAAAATAAAAAGAAAAGAAATAAAAATAACCCGAAAAAGAAAAGAAAAAAAAAAAAAAGAAACACGCTTCAGTTTGTTCTCCAGTGTTGGGGCTGTGGCAGGACTAGCCATGGTTTCAGTTTCAGTTTCGGTTTCATCAAGGAGACGTCACTGCGTTGCAGACTAGTCCATATACGCTACACTGCATCCACTAAGTTTTTGAGACCCACACTATGTTTGATTGTAAGTTGATGGATAACGGAATCCATGACTAAGATGAGAGAATTGAAGACGAGGGCCTCATGGCTACGACGTCCCATAACTACGTGTTAGTTCAAAGCGATGGTCCCTGCCTAACATCGGTTGTGTGTGTGTGTGTGTGTGTGTCCGTGTGTGTGTGTGTGTGTGTGTGTGTGTGTTTCAATCCTTGTATGTGTGCGTAGAGAATGTACATGTGTGTGTATGGATGTGCACTGTACTGGGTGTGTTGGTAAGGGCCCATGAGTGCGCGCGAGCGCATGTGTGTGTGTGTGTGTGTGTGTGTGTGTGTGTGTGCGCGCGCGTGTGTGTGTGTGTGTGCATGATGTGCATAAGTCCGTGTGTGTGTGTGTGTGTGTGTGTGTGTGCGTCTTGCGCTCGCGCGCGCGCGCGCGTGTGTGTGTATGTGTGTGTGTGTGTGTGTGTGTGTGTGTGTGTGTGTGTGTGTGTGCGTGCGTGTGTGCATGTGCATGTGTGTGTGTGTGTGTGTGTGTGTGCACGCGGGCCTGTAAGCACGCATGTGTGTGCTTACAAGTCAGGGTGTAGTAGTTGTAGACAGTGAGCCGAGATGTCTACCGTGGGGAGCAATTTTACTGAAGTGATACAGAAGATGGACGGCAAGTAAGCGAATAAACAAACAAACACACAAACAAAGAAGCAAAGCAGCTCACAGTAAACCTTTCATTCATTTATGAATATGGCCTGATGATCTGAACGGAAAGTTGTTTTTGATCACACACACACACACGCACACACACACACACACACACACACACACACACACACACACGCACACATACACACACACACACGCTCTCTCTGTCTCTCTCTCTGTCTCTCTCTGTCTCTCTCTCTCTCTCTCTCTCTCTCTCTCTCTGTTACGCTCTATAAATAAAAATTCTCTCTCTCTCTCTCTCTCTCTCTCTCTCTCTCTAAAAGACTTTTTACTCCTTTGGAGCTTTACAGTAAACGTCTCTATCTTTATCGCCTAATGTCTTTCTAGATGTTCTTAGCAGGGTTTTTTTTTTTTTTTTTTTTTCTCCCAACCTCTGCGCCACCTCAGAGGCAGTGCACCCAGCAATCCACAGGGAGCAGTCAATGTCAAGTTATCAAGAGGCAACCCACCGGAGGAGACACTGCACTGCTGCCGAGTCACTTCGGTGGTGTTCAGTAGCGCCTGTTCTGATCTAACATACGCATGACACCACCTACTAAGCCCCCTACTGACGACAATAATTGCTTAGTCGCGGAGTCGGCGTGAGTGAGCTCTCCCTCCGGAAGGCGCCACCACGTCCGTCCAACGACAACCCCCATGGACTAGCCAATACCGGTGACCCGACGGAACCAAACCAAGGCCACAGACGTGGAGAGGACACCGAAACTGAGGTCACCATGAGAACAGGGCATGAAGGGCCACAGAACTTGAGACTTTTTTATGCTGATCAATGAGAATGAGGATGATTAAGATGATGCTACGGATTTCCATTTCGGTCTGAGACTACATAACAGGGATGTACTCTACGCTTCCTTTCATAATATATAACGGCGTCAACCAGGCCCGAGAGATACAGGCACCTGCAGTGTTGGTCAAGAAATTTTGCTCTCTCTCTCTCTCTCTCTCTCTCTCTCTCTCTCTCTCTATATATATATATATATATATATATATATATATATATCGCTGCTTCAAAAATTTCAGTAAGGATGAATTTTTCCTCGACTTAAGCTTAGCTCCTTTCTACAGTTTACTCAATTACACAGATCCAAATGAAGCGTAAATTATCTGGTATAATATATTTCTCTCAATCGTTGATAAACATGCTCCACTTATAAGAAAAAGGATAAAAACACAGAGTACTTCCCAGTTGGCTAACAAAAGACATTATTATAGAAATGGCACTAAGGGATGCACTTAAAACCGCAAAAATGTAGATGAATATAAAAAGCAGAGAAACAGAGTATCAGATCTAGTTAGAAAATCAAAATCTGAGCATTTTAGGAAACTGATAAACGCAAACAGGGATAAAGCATCATTATGGCGTGCTGTTAATGAAATAACTGACAGGTCAATCAGATAGTACTACTGCGACTATGTGGTCTGCTAACACTTTCAACAATCATTTCCTTCAGTTAACCGAATCAGTACAGACAGCTGTCAACGTTACATTTTTTAATCGATATGAGACTCCAGCTGTTCTCCAATCGTTTTGCCAAGAACGATTAAATACAAGTGATTCATTTAGCATCCCCTTGTTTGCTATTAATGAAGTTGGTTCCTTAATTTCAAAAATTAAAAATAAAAAAGCAATGGGTCCAGATAACTTAAATGCTTCTATACTCAAGCTTGCTCTACCTTACATTGTTGATACCCTTACGTATGTTTATAATTTGTGCATTGACCAGAATGTATCCCCATGTGGTCTAAAGGCTGCAAAAGTAATTCCCTTACCCAAATCAAGAGATCTCACTTATTTGAACAATTTTAGACCAATATCTCTTTTATCCGTTGTATCGAAACCTCTTGAGATGCATGTTCACAAACCCTAACTAAACATATGGAACATCACAAACTGTTCCACCCATTTCAGTCAGGCTTTCGTCGAAATCACTCATGCCACACGGCCTTAACACGCCTCTGTGATACATGGCTATTAGCCATCAATGAAAGAAAACTCACTGGAACTGTTTTTCTCGATTTTAAGAAAGCCTTTGATCTTGTAGACCACAACATATTATTAAAAAAAAGATACTGCATATGTTCAAAATCCGGCAGTAGTCACCTTCTTTCAGTCACATCTTGAAAACAGGACCCAGCGTGTTTACTTATACGGTACTTATTCTTCTGAAGGAATAGTGAGCTGTGGTGTTCCACAAGGCTCTGTCCTTGGACCTCTTCTTTCTGTATTTTCATAAATGACCTACCGATGCACATATCTCACAATGATGTCATCTGTGATCTGTTCGCTGACGATAGCACTCTTCACTGTAGTGATACAAACATCATATCTATACAAATATCGTTACACAAAGTATAACGGATGTCTTAGAATGGTGCAACCAAAACCGAATGGTCGTTAATCCGCACAAAACAAAATGTATGGTCCTAACATCGACACAAAAACAGCAACGACAGCATCTTATGTTGAGCCTAAAAATGAGTGAAACCTTGATCGAGCAGGTTACCGAACACCGTGTCTTAGGAGTGATCATCGATGAGAATTTTAAATGGCGATCACATATAAATCATGTTTGCAAACAGTTGGCTCGCAATTTGCTTTTACTCCATAAACTCAGTTATTATGTTGAACCACACATCCGGAAATTATTTTTTGAAGCCCATTGCCTTTTTCACATCAACTATGCGTCCACTGTCTGGAGTGGTGCCGGTGAAAATCACATAAAAAAAAATCAACTCTATGTATGGACGGGAATTAAGCTGATTCTTCCCGACAAGTCTCTATCGACCACGAGCAAATTCGCAAAACTAATGATGTTACCATTGCAGAGCCAGCTGACCTATAATAAGGCATACTATTGTTTAAAGTCCATGCTAACATGGCGCCAACATATCTTGCTGAGTTTATCCATATGGCAACAATGCGACATGATTCAAATAATTACATTTTACCACGTGTCCGCATTGATTTGTTCAAATCTAGTTTTGCATTTTTTGGTCCATCTGTGTGGAACTCTCTTCCTCCGTCTGCCGTGTCAATCACTGCCGTCCTTCAAATCAGCAATACTTAAACATTTACTTGAACAATAAATCTAACCTTTTGACCATAGTTTCAACGCCCTACTTTTATGCTTGCCTCTGTATTAGCTAATGAAAAATGTGTGTGTGTGTGTGTGTGTGTGTGTGGTGGGTGTGGGGGGGGGGGGGGGGGGGGGGGGGGGGGGGGGGGGGGGGGGGGGGGGGGGGGGGGGGGGTGCACGTACGTGCGTGTATGTGTGGGCGTGTGCGTGCATGTGAATGCGCACGCGTACGTGTCTGATTGTGTTTGTGTGTGTGTTTTTTTTTTATAATCATTATTATTCTTATTACTATTGTTATTGTTATTATTATAATGTTGCTATATTCTTCATTGTTTCTGCCATTATTAATATGTGCAATTTGTTTTGTTGAATGTTGTAGAATAGCAAGGACAGATTGGAAGAACAGGCAATGCCTAAAATCTTTATCCTTGAGTAATAAAGTTTTTGAGTCTTGAGTCTTGAGTCTCTCTCTCTCTCTCTCTCTCTCTCTCTCTCTCTCTCTCTCTCTCTCTCTCTCTCTCTCTCTCTCTCTCTCTCTCTCTCCACGGCATTTGAGGGAACAAATCTTGTGGAACCATATATTGAAATTGTTTTGAATACATAATTTAAAGTGCTCTTACAAAACTTAGATTTGTTGTGTCAGATACAGCCAGCCATCGATTTAGATACCGCGAAAAAGTAGATTAAGTAATGCGTTGCTTGTGTCATGTTTCTAAGACAGATGACATTCCTATTATCCTTTGTTGCCTTGTTCTTAATGATTTGAGAATAATAGACATCAGGTCAAGTATTACCATGATCCATGACATTTTACATTTATTTATGGCTTGTACAAATGAGAGTGTATTATCTAATGTAGCACTAATCACTTACAAAGCTCTAAAACGTTTGTGTCTTCCTAAAAATAAAAAAGTAATATAATATTAATGGACCAGATGCCAATGACAATTTTGTTTTGTTATGCTTTACTTTGTTCTGATTAGTGCATGACAAATGCTTTATGACCAATGTCTAAATTCCATGTTATGTATGTATATGTGTGAGTGCGGGTGCGCGTGACATTATGAGTCGGTGAATGACCATCCCCTTCAGATATGGGCCTAGGCCTAACGCACTTCGTATTCGTATTCATATTCTCTCTCTCTCTCTCTCTCTCTCTCTCTCTCTCTCTCTCTCTCTCTCTCTCTCTCTCTCTCTCTGTACGTCTATTTTCCTTTACGATTGAAGATTATTAGAGTGACTCTCTCGAAGGTTGGAACCAGAATTGGATCTCTGGTTCGTAGGAAAACGACTTAACCTCGAACTTCGCTTCCATTAGCGTATTTTGTATTTTTTTCGTTTTTTAGCAATGCATGAAGATGATCATGTAAACCAGGTTCTGTCCTCCTTAGATTATAGGCGTAAATGCTGCTCAGTAGATCTGTTCGGCGGGAGATCCCAGGGCTAAACATAAATTTCTCATTCTCTGTCGGAATTCATGCTCTGACAGGAAGCAAAATCCGACATAGATTGACAACATTCTTCGCCCCAACACTTCAAGATATGTGGTGCAAAGTGTAAAGTTCCCCATCGAAGATATGTCCCTGGACCGGTTAAAAAATATCTATCTATCTATCTATCTATCTATCTATCTATCTATCTATCTATCTATCTATCAGATCAGGTACTGCAGTGGCATTAACAAAGACGAATACTACTCATTGTGTATTTAGTTGCACATAAATGTTCGCAATGGGCTGCAAGGATACAAGATTCTGATCAAGAATGAAACAAAGCCTATGCCCAACTTCTGAATGATGAATAGCAGCATTGTTTATGAAAGGTGATTATGACCAAAAAAAAAAAAGAAAAAAAGAAATAGAATAGGATCAAGGATATCCCCCTGTGATACGCCATACGACATGATAGCTACTTCAGAATAGTTACCATTCATACAAATAATGTGTGTGTGTGTGTGTGTGTGTGTGTGGGGGGGGGGGGGGGGGGTAAGATAAAACTTAAATCAGCACAGCTAGATCGTCAATACCACAATGATATAGCCGTCTCTGTGAAGAAGTAAATGGTCAATGGTTTCAAAGGCAGTAGAAAGGTCTAGCAAAGCGAAAATGGGAATCATGTGTTTCAAGTTCAAGATGACGGTCATGTACATCTTTAAACGTGGTTGTTTCAGTAGGGTGGTGGTGTTCGTTAATGCAAACTTAACTCTCTAGTCTGTAATGACCACATTATTTTCTTTGGAAACAAATAATAAACTGCAAGAAAGTAACTGCGCTTTGTGTCACATCCATATACATGCTCTGGAACGTAGGTTTACTCAGAGCAATATCCTCCATTTCAGAATCATCAACTGCAAGTGCCGGTAGTCTTCAGAAGACAATGCAACATTACATTTAAAAGATTTTAAAAAACAAATGGAAGGCCATTTGCCTCCATCTATGCTGCTGTAACAATGTCTGTGTTCTCACGTAACCCCCACATGATATCCAGCCCACGTCAGTTGTATTACCTTCAGACCTGAAGGCAGACTGTAAAGAAAGAATAACTTGCTTATAATTCTGGTCAAGCATTTCAGACTATGATTAATCACAGAATTTGAGTGGGCCACATGAGTTCTCAGTACTGGGTGACATACTCAAAATGATACCGTTTTGGGACACCGGTGGTTGGCACTGAATATAAGTAATCATTTTTTAATCTGCCATGGGCTGACGACAACTCGTTTTAGTTTAGCGATGAGAAGCTCCAAGCATGGAATGCACATCTACAGTCTACTTAAATTCGAGCAAAGAGAGCTTTTGCCTGCGACTTCGTTTCCTTTTATTTATCCAGAAGGATCCCAGACATACTTCCTTCCGTCCGTACAGGTTTCGATAACATT
>JADBJO010010036.1:53158-75658 GCA_016801955.1 Conus betulinus
ATTAGGACTTTTACTCACGTATGTGATAAACTGGACCACTTTCAGACTAAATGAGTGAAACATAAGAGTAATCCTCTTGGACAACAAAAAGAAATTGATGATCACATGCATTTGCAAAACCACCCAAAAGCTAACAACAATGACAATGTTTCCTGAACAGAAAGACATCGCGACATCCATGAAGTGTAAAGCTAAGTATAACTACTGTCAGATCTTAACAAATCATGAAAGTGACTCAAGCGGTATTTGGAGTGCGATGAGCGAGTTGTCCAAAAATCGAAATGCAGAATAACAGGTTGGTGTGAAAGACATTTGTTCAGACACGATTAACGATTGCTTTATAGACATAGCAGGCAATGTGATAATCATTAACAATCTCCATATCTGTCCTAACATTTAATCTGCAGGTTGACAAGAACAAAACCATGCAATGGACCAAACTTGACCGTATGTGTCTAAACTCTCAGAAGACGAGATGCTAGTGCATAACAATCAAACAAAACGTCTGAAAATATAATATCGTCCTATTTCTATCTGGTTTTTGTTGGCGGGAGCACTAAGTAAGGCAGAACACACAAGGTGTTAGGGAATATAGTTGATAGTGATTTGTTTATGGTAGATCAATCCGCTAGCTTGCTCTTCCTAACTGGTGTAGGAGAATGTCCCATAATTCTTAATATCCATCCTCGAAAACATTTTCTTTTCAAGCACGCATCCAGTCTCTCATAGACTAGCGTCGACAACATCGGATTTTGCCAGCGCTAGCGAGTTTACACTCAAGTGTTGTAACACTGATGCTTTCCTAATCCAGTTCATCGTCTCCTAATTAATATGTCACTTGCTATCCTTCCACTTAACTTAATCTGGAATACAATCAGGAAATACCAATGCACAGAGGAATCACTGGTATTGCTGCTTGGGTATGGAAATATAATCCCAGTCAAGGAAAACATAGCATTTCCATAGATCATAAGATCCCTCTCTCTCTCTCTCTCTCTCTCTCTCTCTCTCTCTCTCTCTCTCTCTCTCTCTCTCTCTCTCTCTCTCTCTCTCTCTCTCCCCTTATGTTTAGTGGTAGATCCTCCTGAAAGAAATTGTCCTTGCATTGGTAATAGATAACCAGTATTTAATCATAAACATTTGCTTAAAAAGAAGGAAGAAGGATTCGGTGTGTGTGTGTGTGTGTGTGTGTGTGTGTGTGTGTGTGTGTGTGTGTGTGTGTGTGTGTGTGTGTGTAGGGGGTGGGGGTGGAGGGGGGATAACTTGGAATATCAGGATTATGGTCACTAATCCAACGCACATTCATTTCCTTTCGCATATAAGAAAAACAATAACTCATACTCCACCCAAATCACTCACCTTTTGTTTTTGCTTTTTTGTCATTGTTGAATTATATAAATTGTCCACCTCTCCCTTTATTACATCACAGCTAACTGCTAGCTAACTGTTTCTTTCTTTCTCTCATGTATTTATGTTTAAGTACTGTTTTTGTTTTTTACCTTTTGTGGTGAGTGTGCAAAGAAGAAGAAAAAAACTATTTCTCTTAATATCATAGATATCGAAAGGTTTGAGCGAAACATAGAATCTAGTGTCGGCGATTCCACTTTGAATAGTGCATTTGACTACACAAGGGTTGTGGACGAACACACACCTTTTTCTGAAACAATGCCAATGAGACATTTTCCCCCCCCTGAAACTCTATTACAGAAACAATGTATCCCACCGAGGTTTAACGAAAGCCAGCATTTGCCTTGAGATCATCCTGAATACATCGTCAGTGTAGCGTACTCCAAGACTACCTAGCCTTCTGCTTTCTGATTGGTGGACCTGCTAACGTGATCGACATGGCTGTCTTTTACAAACAAGGACTTCAAGTTCGGGTTAACCTTTGTCTATTTTTCGCTGGCTTTGTTTGATAGTCTGTTCTTGATTTCATCGTTCTGCCTTGATTCGGAAAATATTTATTTGCATCCCACAGGCCAAGCAGTAAAAGACGCCAGCAAATGTATTAATGACAAACAACAATCTCAATTTTCTTCTTGGATCGGGGACTATGTCTTTCTTTTTAACAACCATCATTTCGTGTGAGAGATGCTACTGTGTTTTCAGACCTCTGAAACACCAGACTCTGCTTAGAACCAGAACAATGGCTGCCCATTATCATTTCTCTGTCCATAGTTGTATTCAGTTTATATTTCATTGTGTCATACCGTTATTGGATTCAATGTGTCTATGATCCTGTGACAGGTGACGTAATGATGATGCAGACGACGGGCCGCAGCCTCTCTGGGGCCCATGAAACAATTAAAGAATACCTGGTCAGCATTGTGCTTGGATTCGGAGTATCAGGAGGCATCAGGGTAGTGGTGACAGTCGCCACTGTACTGACGACAATGAAACTTCATCAGATTGTGACGTGGCTTAGCAAACAGTGACCTGGCTTAGCAAACAGTGACGTGGCTTAGCAAACAGTGACGTGACAAAACAAAGGGTGACCTGACTCCTTCCCGTCAGCCCACCCTGGACGCCAAGATAGACAGCATGAGGATGCCGATGTCCATGAATGCTGCATTGACCAGTAAGCTCCTTGGGGCATAGTCTGCAGGAACTCAGTGGGCAATGTGCTACTCTCCAATAGGGTATAAAAGGACTTGAGAGAGAAAGTGAGAGCTCTCAGAAAGGAAATTGAGGCTCTTGTTCAAATCAGTTCTGAAACTGGCTGCTAAAGTGCAATCGTTGGAAAAAAGAAAACCGATAACCTTGAAGGGAGTTCTAGGAGAAATGATTTGGTTCTCTGTGGATTACTGAGGATCAAAGATGAATCAAACGAGCAGTGTGAAGGGAAAATCCAAGTTGTGATAACAGATGCACTGGGATTTTCCAATAACATCTACTTTGACGGAGTACACAGGTTGAACACAACGGCAGATTCACCCATCATTGCCAGATGTTGTTTTTTATATAGATAAAACAACGAGTCCAAAGCCCCAAAGTAAACTGCGAGGATCAATTGTTTTCAGTGGGTAAGATTTTCCCTTGCAGGTGAGGAAGCTGAGAAGAAAGCTCTCAACCCTTTCAAAAATAGTACGGAGCAATAGGGAAAAAGGGCAGTGATAGTTCTGGACCATGTTATCATCAAGGATACAAAATGCTTCTTAGATGACAATGGTCAACTGAAAGAGAGCAGATTGCGAGATGGCTGGTCAGTCGGTAGGATCTGTTTGTGTGACAGGGTGAACAGTCAAGAAAACAAACATAATCGGACACCTGTTACAACCGCGCCTCTCACCATTGTCACTGTCACCTGTGAGTGGTGTTCCGTCGATTCTGGTAAAGTGTTGGGGCGAACGACTGACAGCACGTGCGGAAACGTGGAAAGCAACCCGTGTGTACATGAACCCTCTCTTTTTCCTACCGTGGATTTGTTTGTTCCAAAAGATTGTTTATTCTTAAAGATGTTGGATCCTAACTTTATTTTATTTGTGTATGGCTTTTTTATTGTCTGTTTGTCTAAAATCGTTATAGAAGCATGACAACCAGAGTTTTTCCCCTGGATTTAAAATTTTCTGTAAACCAGCGGTCAAGTTCAAAAACAAGGGAGATGTTCTGGAGGAATGATGTCCCATGGCTTTTGTTTTCTTTTATACAGCATTAAATGTCAGCTGCATTAACATGATCGCTCGTTTCATCGACAAACGATTGTGTGAATTAGATAAAGATGTCCTTAATGTACAGTTATGTGTGTCATCAGCGACCTCGCTATTTCATGTGTGTTATGTTTATTTCATTGTTGAGAATGGAATTACTTTAATTGAAGACTGCTTAGTGGATCACACTTACTAAGCAGGGACATTTATGGAAATTTGAATGGTGATTTGAACAGTAGGATACCAAACATCTGTCAGAATCCTCTTTCAGATAATGACACCGACGTACAATATGGAAGTCAGTCTCTTACCCTAATTGTTGTTCTGAGGACTGTTTGAATAAATACAGCAAGCTGCTTTTAGATATGTGCAGTGCTATGGGATTATCTATACTAAACGGTGTGTGGATCGGCGAACGGAGTGGATGCTGAACATACGTGTTTGGTTCTGGAAACACTGCAAACGATTATTGCATATTTTGGAAGGACCATTTTGCTCTGATGTATGACATGTGTGATTGTTCTGTTCTGGAACGTATAGGATCTGATCATTTTCCTATAAGCGTCCCGGTTTTCCTTACCATGTGAAAACAAATTTGATACTGATAAACATAATGCTGATTTTGCAACAGAAAAATACGTGTGGTTTGAAGAACGTGAGCACACATACACAGACACTTTTTGTAATCACGAAATGTGTGCAAATATGACGATGGCAACTGATTTGATCTTTCAGCGATGTTTATGATGCACTAGATACGTTTTTTATGATGGCATTAGGGAAAGTGATGGATGTATGAAAGCGCACACATTTCCCAACAGAGCTAAAGCACCTGGTGATTGGCTTTATCTGAGGTGTACCATGGACAGAAATGTGAAACATGTTTTGAGAACAAGTCGTCATCCAAAGATCCTGAAGCTGATGAAGAAATGTAATGCCAAGATGGGAGTGCAACGATGTACTTAAAAAAAGAAGCAAAAGCAGTTTGATAAATAATTATTAGATAGACTAGCAATGTCAATACAAAGTCAAATGGTGTTATGAACACTGTTCGTAAAACGAGTTTTGAAAGAAAACATGTAAGAAATAACATATCTACTGTTATATGGGTCCATTTCCAAACTTCTTTGTTACAGATAAGTACATAATTATGATCTTATAAGTGATGTTTTTTGAAGAAGATGTGAAAAAACAGCATGAATCGTCAAATTTGCACAGGTGAAGTGTGGCTAGCAGTAAGACAACTGAAGAATCAGAAAGCGGCATGCCTTGGTGGTAATCTCAGCGAACGTTTAAAGTATTCTTGTGGTAGTCCTCTTTCTCCGAATGTATTTCAATAAGTTATTTGATAGTTGTATATTCCATCACCATTGGACTGCGTCTGTCATTCTGCATACTTGAAAAAAAAAATGGCATCAAAAATTCTAACACTATAAAGGAATTTCTCGTGGTAACATCAGCAGGAAAATTTTAGCACGATTACTCACAACCAATCACAGGAACATGTGGATGACAATCATATTACAACTCACACATCAGGCCGGTTGTAAGAAAGGATGTTCAACTGTAGATCAAATGTTTATTTGCTAGCTCTTGTTGAGAAACAGTTTTTCTTATAATCGCAAATTGTACATAACTGTTTTTTTGTTTAATATAAATTTGAAAAGGCGTTTGATTCTATTAACAGACACCTTCTTTGGCCATTCCTGTTGAAATGGGTGTTTAAAGAAAATTATACAAATGCACAAGAAGTGTCTGTGGTGTGGGGAAAGGAAGAGTTTCAAGATAGTGCACATTTGGCAGATTGCATTAACTGTACAGCTGAGTTAAGACAGGGTGATGCATGCAGTCGAGTCCTATATTATTTTCACTGCTCGTTTATGAGCTGGCAGTTGAAGTGCTCAATAACGAAGACACGGTACTACGTTTTTTACTTGATGGTTTTCTTTTCCAGAATTCTTAACAGAATGCGCGCTGGAGGGCGTCATCATAATCTATATTTTACTACACTGTGGGTACTGGTAGGCTTAGCCACAATCAATTCCTCGTTTAATTTTTTTCATGTATTTTAGCATGGGCTCTCGCTACAGGGGAACCTTCTGGGCGTTGCTCAGTTCCAAGGTGCTTGGAAGGAAGGTAAACACTGAGTTATATTGCTCTGCTGAGCTGGTAATACTACAGTAGTTATCTCATAACTTGCTGCTACATTATTTTCTACCTGTCCGTTTTGTACCCAATCTGCTTCTGTACCTATATGCTTGCATGGGTGTCATCATACACGCACTTTAGGCAATATGGACACAATACATTTTTACAAGCCACGATGGATTTTCAACAAACGTACTTTGGGTATTTTCCTGATGACTAATTTTTCCACTTTGAAGGAGAATGATTTTTTAAGGAGAGTGTCCGTCTTCGTAACTGCGATTTTCTTCATATTTTCCCTTTACTGTCAACTCACGTTTCACTTATCCGAAAAAAAAAAAGGAATATCTCAAACTAATCGCTACCACTCCACGGTTTTCTCATTGAGCAGAAAGCCAAACGGAGATCATCATGCGGGGGGGGGGGGGGGGGTGGGGGGGGGGGGGGGGGGGGGGGGGGGGGGGGGGGGGGGGGGGGGAGAAGAGCGCTGTCGAACGTGGAAGTAGCAGTAAACGCTGCTTGACGTCTTTCTACCAATAAACCGTCACATCGTTCACGGTGGCCGTTCCTTTGAAGATAGATCAGAGCAAGCATTCCGTCAAAAATGAATTTCTCAGAAAAGGAAAGTCCGAGACCAGAACAGCAATCTGAAGAAAAGGAACATGGCGGCGTCTGCCATACACTCCCCCTCTCCCTCTTTATTCTGCCTATAAGTGGTTCAGAATTAAGCTGTGGCTATTCCCAAAGTTAGAATATTGGGTGATCCCACCTGTGTCATTTCAAACTTAAAAAGCCCCCCCCCCCCCCCCACCTACACACACACTTTCTCTCTCCTGGTTAAATTATCACAGAACTGTCAACTTTCTCCAACAAATAAACAAATGTGCTATGGAAATACGTACGTTATTACATATCATGTGCAGAATATTGAGCACTACTTCCTAAACAAAATTGCCCATTAAAAGAAGCCACCTACGAACTGTAGTTTGTAATTTTGTTAAAAGGAACAGTGTTGTGTGTGTGTGGTGGTTGTGTGTGTGTGGGGGTGTGTGGTGTGTGTGCGTGCGTGCGTGCGTGCGTGCGTGCGTGTGTGTGTGGTGTGTGTGTGTGTGTGTGTGTGTGTGTGTGTGTGTGTCTTTGAATGAGAGAGAGAGAGGAGAGAGAGAGAGAGGAGAGTGAGAGAGGAGTGAGAGAGAGAGAGGAGAGTCTTAGATATGATATGAAGTATGTGCGATCACACATTGTTTTTTTAAAAATTGGTTAATAGAAAGATTTTGTGTCTGATAAACAGTTATTTAAAAATGAATTGCTTAACGTTTAGATCAAATCAAACAACTGATGGAGGGAGTCAAAACTAAAAAAAAAAAAAGTTTTTTTCTAAAGAGAGATACAATATACCATTCCTGTTTACATATCTTGGTTGATAAAAGAACACCGTGCATGAAAACAGTTAAGAAAAATAGGAAGGAAAAGAATGGTTAACTTTTCAGACGAAATGAACTGAACTGCAGGCATCCCGTGCCTGTTCAATACTTTAATATCAATCTTCTTCTCCTTTGCGAACCGCCTCGGTCTATACGGTCAGGTCCGACCCTTGAGATGAATAGTGACGCTTTCTCCTCCAGCTTTTGTAGGACTGCTGTAGAGCTTTTGTCATTAAGAGCTGTCTCTTTACTCTGTTGGCCACAACTCTCTCCTTGTCTGTTCAGGTCATGCATTTTTGGAGCACATGCTCCGCTGTCTGTTCTTCCTGCCACAAGGACAGACTGGAGAGGCACCACCACCTTGAGCTTTCGGCACAGCTGACTGTTAAGTCTGTTGTGCCAGGAGCCGGAGCCACACCAGGACACTTTGTTGCTCTCTGGACAACAAAAGATGATAACCATCTTTGGGTAACCTGGCGTTGTGATAGTCTGGAGGATGCTTCGCATCTTGCTGTAGGTGATGCTGTTGCTATACTGCTCCCCTGAGCACCCCCACCCCCCCGCCCCCCCCCCCCCCCCCCCCCCCCCCCCCCCCCCCCCCCCCCGCCAGGTGATCATGCCAACTCGTTGCCTGGTAATCCAGTCTGGAATCCACTAGATCACCACATCGTTCTGTAGTAGCAACTTTTAGCAGTGCTTCGCTGCAGCTTGTGAGTTTTGCTGTTCTAAATGCCTGCAGGACAGAGAAGGCGTCAGATAGTAAGACAACCTGACAGGTGCCACTCTCTGTGTTCTGGATGATGGCGGGAGCCTGCAGGTGGGCTTTGTTGTTCGGCTCCGCAGTTTGCGCAGCGCTTTCCTGTGGCAACACTGCCAACTGTGGTCTTTCCAATGGGGAATTTGGCAAGGATACCTGCTCTCCGTCTGCCACGGCCTTAGCTGCTGACCCATCGGTATAAACGTGAATCCACGCCTCCTCAGGGTAACGTTCAGCAATCATGGCAAGAGTGAGGGTCTGTTTTATTTTCTCGTCCTGTCCGTCCCCAGAGATGAGATAAGGGATAGTGGTGGAGACCCTGATTTCGGACTGGTCTGATGCCCAGAGTTCTGGAGTGTCTGAGGAGCAGAGGGCAGTATGTCATTGGCAGTCTGTCTTGTACTATCGCGGGAGACTTTTGCTCTCGTGGACGAAACTGCTACTCTCTTCAAACCATTTTTGGTAAAGCCATCCTTTTTTTTTCTCATTGGATGATCAGGGAGACTCTGAAACTGTCTGCCTGCCTGCATCATTTTCTTGGCTTCTCCCCGCTGGTTCAAAGGCTGGATGCCTTTATGTCGCTCCAATTTCTTGATTCGCGTTGACCTCATTGCTCGGTGATAATGTGTAGGGACTGATTTTGAACTTTACCCAGTGTTTGCTGGGTTGTCGTAGAACACGTCGACCAGGCAGTAGAGCCATATTCATGATGTGATCTGACTGAACCCCTGGTAGACAGTTTTCAGTATTCTCTCGGTTGGTCCCCAAAACAGTGCCTGTAAACTTGCGTACAATAGCCAACTTCCTTATACAGTTTGCCTCTACCTTAGTGATGTTTAGCTTCGAGGTCGCCCTTCTGTCAAAGGTGACACCAAGGTATGTTGCTTCTCATCCTCTTTCAGCTGAGTTCCCCCAAGTGTGAGGGCACCAGCTTTCTGTTTTGTGGACAAGGTGAAGAGGGTCGTGGGAGACTTGCCCTAATTGATAGCAGTTGCACCATTTATGTCCCCAGCTGTTTAGTTGATCTACTGCTTGTTGTATATGATAGTGCATGGTCTTCCTGCATCACATTACCAGGTCACCAGCGTAGAGTGCTGTCTTGATGAAAAGCAGGAAGAGCGTTGGGGATAGAACCCACCCCCTACCCCACCCCCATGTGAGACACCCATGATGCAGCAAAATTCTGTTGCTATGTGTTCTATCCAGAGAGACTCTTGCGTTACGGTTGCACATGTACCATTTGATCTACTTGTACATGCTATCAGTGGCTCCCAATTCTCAACAGTTTGACAAGTAGTCCCTCCATCCAGCCTTTGTCAACTGCCTTTTTTGGAGGTCGATTCAGGTAACACAGACCAGTTTTTTTTTGTTCCTAAAAAAATCCTCAGTTTCTTGAGACAGATTAGTAGCCTGGTCTTCAGCGGAGCGGAATTGGCGGAATCCAGCATGTTCTGATGCGAAGGGGTTAGCTGATTTCCAAGTACCACTGGAGGCGCTCATTCACCATTCTCTCCATGCTCTTCACAATACAGCTGGTCAGACTGATCAGGCGATAACCAGAGGGCCTGCCTGAGATTCTTCCCTTTCTTCAGGATGGGGATCTTAATTGCCTCACGCCAGATTTGCGGTAGTTTTCCTTCTTTCTAGCTGAGGTTAAAGACCTCGAGGAGTTTTGTTCATTGCTGCACTGTCGAGGTGTAACAGCATTTCATTGTTGATGCCATCTGTCCAGGTGATTTCCTTGCCTTCAGCTTCTTTAAAGCGGATCTAAGTTCTACACATTTGATGGGCTGCGTCATTGGTTCCCTCGGGTTTGTTTCGTGTTTGTTCTATCTGCTCTTCTCGTTGTTTACTGGAGCCGTTGTTCCTGTCATTTGCACACAGATCTGCAAATGTTTGGCTGCTTCTTCCCCAGTTAGCATGTTCCCAGTTTCTTCCAGCGTAACTTTTGATCTGCTATTTTCTTCGTCATTGAGCTGCTTGGTTAGTCTCTAGATTTCCCGTCCGTCTTTCTCAAAATTCAGGAAAGCGATTTTCTCCCTCCAACTTCTTCTGCTTGCTTGCAGCTTGTATTTGAGAAACCTGCTAGAGTTTCATGTTGTTTTTTTTTCAGACAGGTCGTCTTTTGCTGTCCTCCTGGCTTCTGAGAATTCATCTTCTAGAGTCTTAAGTTCAGTGCACCAGTATGGCTTGCAATTCTGCCTGCCTGGTACCTCTTGGTATGTTTTCATGGGGCAGCCTTTAATGTACATTCATTGAAGTCTTTCACGATCACGTGGATGTCTCACCCTTGGACTGTCATGGGTAAGAGTACTGGTTTGGTGGCTGAAGGCATCCGGTTTGCCTTCTTGTAGTTCCACCGGGGGAAGGTGGCTTCGGTGTAGGCTCTAAGATTCAAGTGCAGGAACTCAGGCCGGTGGTCGCTGCCACCCAATCAGTTTTCAGACCTCTCGCTTGACACAGTTGTAAAAGTCTTCTGTGCAGAAGGCCAGATCTGGTGTAGAAGTGCTGTGCCACCCTCTGGAGTAAAACCTAGGTCCGTCAAAAGGACTGCTGATCAGGATGAAACGATTGTCATCTTCCCAGTTTCCACCTCTACACCCCTTTGATCTATACGGGCACATCCCCCAGCTTTGAGAGTGGCTGTTGAAGTCACCAACTACAAGAAAGCTGGGATCAGCCGTTGCAATGGAGTCGAGAGATAGAGACCTGTCGTTTGGGCAGTAGAAGTTCACAAGCTGAAGTGGTGCATTGCTAGCCTGAAGGTTCAGCACCTGATATTCCTAGTCTCCTGTGTGTGTTATGACATGGCAGGCATTGATCTTATTCCTGACAAGGATCAGTGTTTCTCCTTTGCGACGGTCTGTTCTGCTGGACCTGAAGCACTGGCAGCCTCTCACTCTGAAGGACTCGTGGCTCTGCAGTGAGTCTCCTGGATGCAGCAGACTTGCACATTCTTTTTCTTGCAGGATATACTCCAACTCTGATTTTCTTTTTTTCTTTGTCTTTTTTTCCCAATTTAGTACGCTTTCAGCATCCCAGCGCATGACCATGAAAGGACCCTGCTCTTTTGTGTACTGTGGTGCGCTGATTAGCTCTCCATTCTCGCTCTCTGGCGCCATGTAGTGGAGGACCAGGACCTCAAGTAGCTATGGCTGAGCTCCATTGAGGCTCGGAGCCCGACGTTGCATCACCCTGGGACCCCTCGATGGGTGAACACGATTTGTGGAACGAGCTGGTCGTGTAGACATAACGGCGAATTATGCATGGTGCCACGGTTTGTTAGAAGGTGCACTCTGGCCTTGTGCCGATGTCTTCAACCTTCTGCGTTTCTCTTCAGGCCTACTACCCCACCCTTAACTCATGGCCCAAGCACCTACCCTGTGAGCTCAGGAGCTCGCGAGGTTTGCATGCGCCTCTTAATCGCATGATGTTCCCGTGGCATTTCGAGAGGACAGCAGTGCCACTTGCTGACCCACCCCGTCCTGATAAGAACACCGCCAGTTGGTCCAGGGCTGCTTATTCGTCCAGGCGAGCCTGGATTATTCATTTTATTTTATTTCATTTTATTTACATTTTAACATGAGCGCTGGTGGACTTACTCGTTTTTGAGTGAGCCAGTCTTTTAGGAAGAAGAAGATATCTGGACACGCTGGGTTGGGTATGGCCGCCCCACTACCGAACTGGAGGTAGTCTGGCCCCAGGCTTAATACCAATAAAACGTTCTGTATTTCGTCAAAGTCAAAATAAATAATCATGTCCACCGATTTTAATTGGTTGGAAACTAGCCTTGTCCATGGAACGTTAGCTGGATTTCAAAAAGTGATTAGCGTGCATATGAAACTTTTTTACTCTCATTTTCACACATTTCGATTGGAAGTGTGCTTAGATGACAAAATCGTTGGTGAGAGACAAAAGGTCTAAGTGAGCTATACAGGTGCCGTGTTGTTTGTAAGCGAAGAAGATTACGTGTGACCAGACCCACGTTCTTGCAAATCAGTATGACCTTCTTCAGTCAGGACGAAGATATCGATCGGTTAAATGCAGAAGTGTCAGATTTAAAACAAAGTTTTATTCCCCCTGTCCATTGATTTCATGAACCGAGAAGATGTTCTAATTGAAATCCAATTCCCTCTATATGAATGTATGTCATATGTGAGAAAATGGGTAATGTGGCTAAATTATTGTTTTTATTTGCTGTGATGTGTGTGACCACAAATTAATTTCTCAAATTGAGATAATAAAGTTTACTTGACTTGACTTGACTTGACTTGACTTGGCTTCCATAATATAGTCATTCCTCCAATTTGGAAGTTTCCACTGAACAAGGCAGGTCAAGCATCACTGTACAAAGATCTGAGGTACTGGCGATGGGCTTTTGGGATGATATTTCTATCACAGAGACCGATCACGTCACTGTACTTCTCCTTGGTGATGGGAGATGGAGCTTTTGAAATGTGTCCCAGGTCAATGTCTGCAGAGTTTGGTGTGATGGTGTGGACAGTTCTCAAGTTCTGCACGAAATTGAGCTGGCAATACTCAGCAAGACACAGTCGTAACTAATGCGAACGGGATTTGGTTGTCTTGATGATAGCTTACCTTTTTCTTTACATCCAAGCATCTGATTTTCTCTTTCTTGATGTCGTACTGGATTTTTTTTTTTTTTTTTTTTTTTTTTGTAACCGTGGTTTTTTTTTTTTTTTTTTTTTTTCTTCCGTAGAAAATCAGATAGACCCAGCTCCTCAACGATATGCAAGGGGTGCACGTTGCTTGGCTGTTCTCATGTTCTGTGCTCACTGGCTTGAAGTGTACCATGCTATTTGTGTCCGCTACTCCGTTTAATCATGGAATGCTTGCTGTCACCTCCGTTGTGACTATGATCACTTAATAAAGACAAAATGCTACATTTCCTTAAACTGAAACTATGTTCTGGACACCCCTTAGCATTGTAAGGATGTTTTTGGTCCTATTGTGTCTACATGTGTGAAAAAAAAATCTCTTGCATGACACCTCCTGTGTTCAGCCGCTCCAGGTATCTGTAAAACACACGAGGCAATTTCACTGGATGCTGTCATTGCTGTAGTGTGTGCCCAGACATCACGATATCTTTATCAAATTCTGTGATCGTATCCAGTCAGACTGTACATATACAGCTTTTTCTTGTCGTAGAGACCTGACTCAGCACCTGATGGAGCAGGCGAAACTTTTTCAACGTCAAACGCTGCAGTTTAAACTTGCTTTTCATTTCATTTTTTAAATATTGTTTTCTTCTTTTATATCGCTTGTGCGCGCGCACGCACGGGTGTGTGAGTGTGTGTGTCTGCGTGTGTGTGTGTGTGTGTGTAAGTGTGTGTGTGCGTGTGTGTGTGTGTGTGTGTGTGTGTGTGTGTGTGTGTGTGTGTGTGTGTGTGTGTGTCGTGCGTGCGTGCGTGCGTGCGTGCGTGCGTGTGTGTGTGTGTGTGTGTGTGTGTGTGTGTGTGTGTGTGTGATCTCCCGCCTGCCTGACATATCCATTCTTACAGGCATGACAAATTTCACATCAACCTTTCATCTTTTCATGGAAGCTGATGTTGAATTCACTAGCTGAAACTTTCTTTTGTCGCTTTTCAAAGTATAGATCAGACATCTTTTGCAGACTGAGGGAATTTTCAAATATTTTCATGTATAATTTCTCTTTGCATGTTGCCTTTTTCACACTAAGAAAGCTGCTGATGTGCCGTCTGATCTCCTTCTCCGAGTCCCATAAGTTTCCCCTTCGGCTTTGCTGTCCTCTCTTTTCAGTGCCGCAGGTTCCTGGACTGTTCTTTTTGTTCAGCGATGTGGCAACAAAGGATGGTGAACAAAGGATGGAGGGTTTGGCCCTTGACTGTATTGAGCCGGAGGCTTTGTCAAATCATTTAGGTGACGGCGATGAGTATATTCCGTCGAAGGTATAAATGTGAGATATGAGAGATCTAGAATATAAGAGATCTAGAATATGAGAGATCTATAAAATGAGAGATCTAGAATATTCACCGTCCGAGATGAGCTCATCAAAATCTTGCCCATACTAGAGGAAGAAAATTCACAACAGGAAATCATGTATTTACTGGAAACCAGGTAAACGGGTAGACGCAGATCATATGAGAACTGATTTACCTGGTTGCTGTGTCCTGGGCGAGGTGTGTGTGTGTGTGTGTGTGTGTGTGTGTGTGTGTGTGTGTGTTTAAGCCAGTGTTGCAAGCAATACTTTTGACTGAATCAGCCACTGCAGGACATTCCGGAGCAACAAGCTGGTGTTTCCTTTACCACTCAGGATTAAGCAAAGGCAGATCTGTTAAAAAAAAAAAAACCCAAGGCAGATGTGTAAAATGGATTGTCTTACACAGCAGAGGCAGTACATGTGTAATACGGTCCAGAAAAACACACACACACACACACACACACACACACACACACACACACACACACACACACACACACACACACACACACACACACACACAACACACACACACACACACACACACACTTCAAGGAGAAGTTCCACATAGAGATACTTTCTGTACATTCACGAGAAGATAGTGGAAAAATCTCTAAAAAGATCACGCATGAGAGTGATCATGTTTTCCCAACCTTCATGCTGAGTAACACAAGCAAAACCATCAGGATGAGACAGACCTCTGTCATCCCAACTATGAAAATCACATACAAAAAATGTGCTTTGAACTTTATCAATCGCCGCACCGTAAGATGAAAGGGCATCCTCTATAGTGAAAACCGCTGCATCTTCAATCTGTTCAAAGGCATGTCGTCATGACACTGTGCCCTCTTTTGGTAAAACGTTTTATGTTGCCCAGCACACCATTGAAGGTATCAACGACATGAATATTGATTATGCGGTCATCTAATATGACAGTTTGTGTAACTTCACTGGGTAGAAGATATGTTGCATCATGTGCATCGGTTGTGGAAAAGTACAGTGTATCTGCCTCATGCAATATGACGTCAATGGTAAGCGTGGTGCACAGAAACGCACCCTTTAACACAGCGATGTGCCACTGCCCCGCTAACATAGCCGTGCACTTCAATCATGTCCCTCAGGTCTGCTATCCCCTTGACGACAGTTCCCATGGAAGCGGTTTCCTATGGCTGGCAAGCACTGACAAATAAAGAAGAACACAAAGTTTGAGAGAGCTCAAGGACATTTTAACTCTGATGAAAAAAAAAAAGAAGCAAAAACAACACAAAAAAAAAAAAAACCCAACCCTTGAGAATTCTCGGTAGAGAATATAAAAAAGACAGGGTTATTTATACCAATTGCAGTGAAAAGGAAGAGAGCAACATACCCAACATTTTTTTTTCCTTCCATTCAAAAAAAAAAAAAAAAAAAAAAACAACTTTAAAGTGAGACTCTTCTTAGTTGTAAAGCTAATCAGAGAAAAAAAAATTAATGTGTGGACTGATGTTACTTCTGGTTTTTTGATATTACTTGTACAAGGCATTGTCTAACTTCGATTGTGTTCTGTTGGCTATATATTGAGATTTTGAGGTTTATTTACTTACACATTTGGTAATTCGTTGCTTCAACTGCATACTCATAGCGCAAAAGAACAGTAGAAGAAAAAGCTAGTGGTATTTAATATGGAATCTGAAATCAAACCAAAACATATTGAAACTAAAGTCTAAAGTGAAATACACTCGTATGTAAACAAAGAAACGCAATCTATGCAGTTTTTGTTTGTTTGTTTCTTTCTTTCTTTCTTTTTCCCTTACAAGTTCAGAAATAATACAAGTGTAAATAATAACGTCGCTCATGCAGACGAAAGAAAAACAAATAAAACAAAACATCAATACTAAAACCGTAACCTGACATAAAACACACTTGTATTCATAGCATATCTGAAAGAACACACATACATTTGAAGTAATTCTGCTTAACGCATTCTTACCACCACAAGATATACTGCAATGTGAGTTATAGTAGATATAACTTTAACAACAGCATGTTTATGTTTAGGATAAGGTGATTGAGACTTGGTTAACTTATGCCCCTTAGCTTACTCTTAAAGCATAAAAAAAAAAATACAGCAAATGTGTTTTCGGGCGGCAATACAAACACGCATACATACATATAAAACACACACACACACACACACACACACACACACACACACACACACACACACACACACACCACACACACACACATGCTTAGGTTATTAAACAGTACAGCTCATCACTGTGACTACTTACACCTTTTGATCTCCCTTGCATACTTAAAATGGATCCTCAAGGATTGGCCCAAAGATTATCCCCTACATAATACTGTTTACATATTGTTTTAGGTTTTTCAGCAACTTATCCAGCTAAACGTACACATAGTTCGGCGATTTTTTTTTTTGTTGTTTTAACGGAACCGACGACATGTATGCTGGAAATTCACATGCTTCCTTAAAGTGCTTTTTGCTGAACGTTGATTTTTGTTCTGCCTGGTCCTGAGGTCAAAATATGAAAAGAGGGCGGTTGAAATGTTTGGGAATTGTTTTTCCCCACAACTAACTCACCCCCAAACCCATGCTTCCATCTAGGCGATTCCTACCACTACGTATAGTCCCACCTCCCCACACTTATTGAGAATGTAGATCTACATTAGTTCATCAAAACTGTGCGATGGCTAGTGAACCAGCTAAGTCCTATTCACTAAAATAACTGATCTCCTCCAGCTGAAACTGTATTGATAAAATACACCGGTTTCAGATCGATAGTCACACCCATACGTCTGTATATTTCATTTAGAAAGACAGTAGTGAGTCAGACTCGGAAATAGAGTTACCTAATCGAGTTTATATGTCTCCAACTATTTTTTTTTTTTTCTATAGTACGCAGCGACATTCAATCACACAACTCACTGTAGTTTTCTTTCTAAATTTCTTTCCTTTTCTTTTTTCTTTCTTCCGCTTTTCTTTTCTTTTTTTTGCATCCCCACACCCCCCCCCCCCACCCCCCCTTCAAGAGCATTTAAACTAATGTTGCTGTCAAGAACGCTTTAGCTGAAGCTATTGTATTGATATTTCATAACAGTAGCAGCAGTGTATTTGGCTTTACATGTAGCCTCAGTCTGTGGACATGACAGAGATCAGAGCTCCTCCTGGCTATTGTTTTCAAGCAGGTATTTGCCTCTCAATTCAAAAAAAAAAAAAAAAAGGTAAATTGTACCCCTATTTTTCTCATCAGAATGGGTATTGATATGCGAGTTAATGTACTGCTCGTTAAATGGTTCCATGCTGTAAATAGGCTACACGATTTTTAATGAAACATTGATTGATATTCTAGGGGATATATGGATGCCTGTTTGAAACGCGATCTCTATGTTGTGTGACTATACTGTATATAAGCGACGTCCCTTCTTTGGTCAATTTATGGTGGTGCACATGTGCTAGTGTGTGTGTGTGTGTGTGTGTGTGTTGTGTGTGTGTGTGAGAGAGAGAGAGAGAGAGAGAGAAAGAGAGAGAGAGGGGGAGAGAGAGAGAGAGAGAGAGAGAGAGAGAGAGAGAGGAGAGAGTAGAGAGAGAGAATTTGCAATTCATAATCTACATGTGTACACTTTTAAATGCTAAAATAGAATAAAACATCCGCTTTGTTGGAAAGCAGTATACATAGCTTTCATTGTAAGCATAATATGTATGGAGAGAGAGAGAGAGAGAGAGAGAGAGAGAGAGAGAGAGAGTAGAGAGAGAGAGAGAGAGAGAGAGAGATGACATTCTAACTCTATTAATCGGTTTTTTAGGCTGGGGGTAAAGTTGAGGCCCATATTTCAAATTAAACTGATAAATGATCAAAAGAACTACCACCGACTGTCATTGGACCTATCTTGAGGTCTAGTTGCAAAGTGAAACGACTGCAGGCGGAAATCTAAACAAATCTTAAATAAATGTCAGCGAACCGCCCAGAGAAACGTGGACAAACGAGTCACAAGACAAACGCAACAACGCGTTTTCGACCTCTTAGGTCTTCCTCAGGGTGAAATAAAAAACACGGACAAAATAACGAAAATGCACTTAGCTTTGATCGCTTCAGATTGCTTCTGAGTTTCAGCAAAGGAAGGCGTTGAATGATTGAGTGCTTCTGATTCAACGCCTTCCTTGCGCTGAACTCAGAAGCAATCTGAAGCGATCAAACCTAAGTGCATTTTTCGTTATTTTGTCCGTCTTTATTTCACCTGAGGAAGACCTAAGAGGTCGAAACGCGTTGTGTGTGTTGTCTTGTGACTCGTTTGTCCACGTTTTCTCTGGGCGGTTCGCTGACATTTTATTTAAGATCTATCTTGAGGGCTTTCTATCAAAGAGATTATTCACAATCTTCCAATACATGACCTTCTCCTTAAATGACTTCACCACATTCCAGACTTTCTTGCACTCACCCATGACCCTATCTTTGGGCCATCTGGTATCCTCAGGATAATCCTATTCCTTTGATGTTAATCCGTCTGGTTGGAGCATCTTCAACTCAAATGTGAAGTCAGTTTTCTGCTCTAACTAAAAACGGATGCGAGGCATGGCGGATAACACAGACGATGCAACAAAAGGATTCAGTTATTCTTCAATACCTGTCTGAGGCGAATCTACAAAATCCGATGGCCAGAGAAGATTCCGAAACGAAGATCTGTGGGAGCGTGCGGGAACAGGAACCAGTGGCCAAGCAGATACTGCGAAGGAAGTGGGGCTGGATCGGACACACCCTCAGAAGCCAGCGTCCAGCACCACACACGCCAAGCCCTGACCTGGAACCCGCAGGGAAAGAGAAAAGAGAGGCCGGCCTAGCAACAGCTGGAGGCGAGACACTGAGACAGAGCTGATGCAAGGGACCAACTGGACTGGAATGACCAGAACAGCCAAGAACAGAGCGCGATGGCGAGAGGGTCGTCGATGGCCTATGCTCTCCACCGAAAAAAAAAAACGATAGGCATGAATGTAAATGACTGTCTGGTTGGAAGTGCGTGGCTTAATCCCTTGACGGGCCATAGGAATTAAAAAAAAACGAGGAGAATCAACTTTCAGACGCAATCAAAACACGTCTTGCCCTGTAATCTGCGGGGGTATCTGTAACTCTGTAACTAACTTTTTCCTTTTTAAAATTTTTGCAATAAAAAACCATCAACATAAATACACCAGTCTATAAATACACATCTCTTTAAAAGCCATGGCCATAGCGCAATCAAATTGCTGGGTGTGCAAGCCTGTACGGGAGCCTTTTTCCCTCTGGCCCCCTACTGGAAAAAAAAAAAACCAAACAACAAAAAACAAAAAAAAAACATTCAGAAATGAAAACTACCTGTCAGCTTTGTGACAACATGGACAACCCATTCGCACTTGTTTCTGCGTTAAATGACGCTGGCTGCTGAAGCATTTTGCCAACAACCTTTTAACACGTACGGCCAGGACATTTTTAAAACACAATGGTGTGTGTCAGCTGAATAAGGTTAACAAGAATGTATTCAGTAAGCGATAACTACCGTTTTTCCTCGTTTCTACTCTTCTGGGGGGCAATTTTAATTTGAAGTGTTCCCCCTAAAGTCACTTTTGATGTTGTTCCTGATAATAGACAGTTTAAAAAAAAATCGTTGTAAAATTCTTCGGAGTTACCCCTCAAGTGAAATAATTATAAAAGGACCAAAAGGTCTCCTCCCAACTCTATCCAACCCACCTCTTAACCATTTACCAGCATCAGATTGATGATACAAAGCAGTTTGTGTGAGGCTAATGTGAATACAGTGTGACCACAGCACTGATATACTGAAATGTGTCCCTTCCAGCATATCGACCACAACTCAAAACTACTTCTTCTTAAAAAAAAAAAAAAAAAAAAAAAAAAAAAAAAAAAAAAAAACAGATTTTACAACATTGGTTGGACAGATGTCGCATTTTACTGAGAACTACCCTGATATACGTTTATTTCTGATATCATTATAGAAGCTACCCTTATTTCAACGTAGCGTTTTTTGTTATTTATTTTTTTTCCCCCAAACCCACCCCTTCTCTAAAATGATTTTTGGTGACATCACAACACACACACACACACACACACACACCACACACACACAAACACACACCACACACACACACACATGCACACACACACACACACACACACACACACACACACAGAGAGAGAGAGAGAGAGAGATGAGCGAGAGACGAGAGAGAGAGAGAGAGAGAGGGAGAGAGAGAGAGAGAGACAAACAAAACAAACAAACAAACCAAAAACCCCCAAGCAAACAACTTCTTTATGACCGGTGTGTTGGTGGTTTCAATAAAGTATAAATTTAATCTTGTCTTTGCTGAATACAGCCAAAATCATTGTATGTGCGTGCGTGCGTGCGTGCGTGCGTGTGTGCGTGCGTGCGTGCGTGCGTGCGTGTGTGTGTGTGTGTGTGTGTGTGTGTGAGTGAGAGAGTCAAAAAGTGGACGCGTTGTTGATAGAAGAGAAAAGTTGAAAAAAAAAAGAAGAAGAAGGGGGGGGGGGGGGGGGGTGGTGGAAAGTGGAGTGGGAACAATAAAAGTGGGAGGGACTAAATGAGAAGTGGGAGGAAGGTTGTGAAGTAATGTGGGAGAGGTGTGGGGGGGGGGGGGGGGGGGGGGGGAAGCATAGGGAAACACACACACACACACACACACACACACACACACACAGAACTGGGAAGATGCATACATGTAAACTCACACTCAACCGCGCGCGCGCGCACACACACACATATACAAACACGCGCACACAACACACACACACACACACACACACACACGCACGCACGCACGCACGCACGCACGCACGCACGCACACACGCACGCACGCACGCACACACACACACACCACACACACACACACACACACACACACACACACACATACGCACGCACGCACGCACGCACGCACACACACACACAGAAACACGTTGACAGTTTGGCAAGGGAGTGAAACTTCTCACAAAAAGGCGTTATTAGCACTTAGGGGCAAGGAATGCCGTGTGTGGTAGAGAAATAGGGAATGAACCCATTACCAGTTCACCTTCCCCTAACGCATACAGTCGAAGTGTGTCAAGGAGGTTGAAGTGGTTAGGTGATCGATGATGGCACATAAGGTGGTGAGGACCCTCCCGAGTTCGAACCTTCCCGACAGCGAGAGGAAGGAATGTCACCACCAGGACCTCAGAGCATCGAGTAGGCGCTAAATACTCAATCAGCTAAGGTCGCTTTGTAAACAGTCCTTGAAGAGCAGGAGTCTTGGGAGCAGGAGTCTTGGGCTCGTTCAGATGGTATTGCCGTGGGGCACTGCGTTGATGCTTTGTCAGGCTAGCTGAATGCGTGTGGACGTTGTTGTAGTAGCTCTCTATAGGTTAATTACTGTGTTAAAGTGGTCCCGGAGTTGGCGGGAATCTTCGATGTCCATCTGTTGCCACGTGGTTGTTCGCTAATCATTTAGGTAGGGATGGGTTAAATGCTGACGTGTGGAAGAATGTCGTGAAAGAAGAATTCAGTGCACTTGTGAACAACATAGTGAAGAAGCCGCATGGACAAAGGCATGGCCCAAAAGGAAATCCTTGGTGTCCATCCCGATATACACTGAGGGAGAACAACGTGACGTGAGGGGAGAAGAAAACCACCATGAGAGAGAGAGAGAGAGAGAGAGAGAGAGAGAGAGAGAGAGAGAGAGAGAGAGAGAGAGAGAGAGAGAGAGGGGGGGGGGGGAGGAGAGTGAGCAGGACAGAGTAGGGTCGACACAAACGTGGTCTGGGAGACAGAAGTGACAGCAAGGTCTTAGGGTAAAAGACAAGCTGGAAGAGAAAAGACTGAGTTTGAAGCCCAGAGGTGGGTGAAGAGAGACAACTGATTTTGAAACCCAGGGGTGGGTGAAAGAGACGAAGAAGAAGATTTCTACGTCGAGTTCCCAGAGACGACCATGAAGACCTAGTCCTGAAACCTGGAGCCAGTCAATCAAGGGCGTCACCATCATCCAGTGCTGAAGAATACTTGAAGAGACTTGTTCAAGAACTGTGGTGTGGTGTGAAAGTGTGGTTGTGTGTGTGGAGACCTGGCCAGGTAAGGAGACATTTTATTATAACCTGGGATTAGGAAGTATTGATCTTTTATGGTTTGATTATTCCATTTTGTCTAATTGGATTGTTCATGTTTGATTATAAGTAGCATAGACGTTGTATTTGTCATTCTCAGTCGTGTTAGGAGAGAACCAAATGTGTGACATCCCATTCCCAGAGAGAGGTGAATGTTTTGTGTGGGTGCATGAGTGTGCATATGCGTGTATGTGAGCAAAGATAACCTTGGCCTGTTAAGCCTGACTAATGATACATCAACTTAGTGCACTTAAGCAATATCATCACGATTTCCCAGGTCCTGGACAACGCTTAAAAAACATACTGCATATAACTATGAACCATACACAGAAAAAAAACATTATAAACAAAACTCCATATCCTCTTTCCACCCACACACCCCACACCATTCCACAGCTTACTGTTGGTTGCTTCTACGAT
>JADBJO010010037.1:0-5000 GCA_016801955.1 Conus betulinus
CGGACTCTCTACTCTTCTCTTTTGACATTTTCACGTGTCTACAGCATGCAGTGTGTGAATGGAATCAGTGAGAAAGGAAAACGAAACAGGCAAACAAATTGCAACATACACTAGAGCAATTAAAAACCCAGACACCTCTGTAATCAAAGGAATACATTAATAAAAAAAAAAAAAAAAAAAAAAAAAAAAAAAAAACCATTGTCCATCGCTAGAAAATCAAATACACGTTGGAAGTGGGCATGAATGGAAGTGTTGAGTGTGCGCGTTAGTGGGCGCTCGTGCACACGCGTATGCACGCTTGAATGTTCAATGTGTAGGTTGAAAAAAAAAAAAAAAAAAAAAAAAAAAAAAAAAAAAAAAAAAAAAAAAAAAAAAGAGAAGAAAGAAAGAGTCCGCCTAAAAAAAAAAACTAAAAAAAAAAGAACTAAGGAAGATAGAAAAAAGGAAAAGAAAATGCAAAGAAAAAAAACAGGCGGGGGAAAGTGGAGGGATTAAAAAAAAAAATATACTACTCCTTTCGAGAGTCTCTTGCCAACTTTAGATGAAAGAATCCTTCAGACTGTTTCTACATTCTTGCACAAAGAGCATCAACTAATGAAACTTTCAGGAATTCGATTCATTTTAACTTTGACTTTAAACACTGGTGGAAACTTTCCTGATTTACCATTAGCAAATGAATTCACAGCACTTCAATTTAAACGAAAAATATATTTCAGAAATTTTGAGCAATACTTTTTCAGTCAATTTTTCAAAATCCCCAAATTTCACGCCCATACAACACGACAACTTCATCGTCTTTTGAAAAATGAATCTAAAACTACTGCAGATAAAGGGGAGGCTTCCCCTTCTGGTGTTTTTTGTTGTTTTTTATAAACAAGATACAGCTTTTTGTCTTGTATGAAAACACTGTTTTCTGGCCTTGAAACTAACCTTGTTATTAAACTCTAGACCTAAATACTTGAACAGTCTACTATATCCAGATTTTCATTTTCATAAATAAAAACGTCATTTTCTCTTTTTTTTCTGGTTCTCTTCTTAGAAACAATTATTCTAGTTTTAGATTGATTACCTCTAAACGCCATAGCTGGCAATACTTCAGCAAAGCACCTAATAATTGGTTAAACCTTGTGTTTCTGATAAGAGAATAGTATCCTCAGCATATAAAACTACACGCAATTTAACAAAGTGTCAAAGACTGTATGAAGTGTAAATATTCAGCGAACAACATTTTTTTCAATCAGATGTTATTTAAGATCATTCATTTATATTACAAGTAAATGTAGTGATAGATTTTAACCTTGACATACAACCCAGTAACTCGCACAAACGGCAGGTATTATACCGTTCAGGAGACACATGGCTGAATATTCTTATACATATTAACAACAAACGTTCAGTAATTTGCCATCTATTCTACTATGAATAAGTTTAATCCATAAAGCACTAGCAACACAGCGCCAAATGCTTTGTAATAATCAGTCAAAGTACAAATTTCTATTTAGACGTTAAGAAAAGATCCATCAGTGACCTTAATACTAACATGTGACCTGTGGTAACTGTGTTTCTTTCTAAAACCGCTTTGACCTTCTGAAAGAAGTTTGTTTTTTCTACAAAATCTTGAGTCGGTCCTTGATAATACTTGTAAATAATTTGCTCAAACATCTTAGCAATGCAACGTCTCTATAATTATCTAGGCTTTGCATTGGTAGTGTTCAGCCTTTGACCCATTCTTCCGGTACATTTCCTTCGTTCCAAACAGCATTAAAACAAAACTTTTCATACACATTCGTGAAAACTGCAAGGCTTTGCTTATATATTCATTTCCAATCTGATCAACTCTAACTGCCTTTTCACTGCGTAAAGAATCGACTGCTTTTAATAATTCATCCCTCGTGATTGGACTGTTCAAAATATGTCGGTTTGTTATTGCATCACAATACTTTGACTAAATTCATCATGTTCTGTTTTTTCCCCATTCATTAATTTCTCAAAAATGGGCAAATGAAAATATTCATGTCGATGACCGATTTCGTGTATTGTTTTGTCCATGTGTTTCTTGCCAGTATACTCTCAGATTTGTGTTTTGATTTTTTTTTAAATTTCTGTATGATCTTGATCCTCTTGACTGCAGGCTGTGTGCGAGTAGTGGAATTAACACTCAGGCGTGTTGCCTTTCTCTCTCGCACACATGCTTGTCTCATCCACTGGATACGGCTCTGCATTTCTCAGCGTGGCTGCCGCTGTGTCTGTGTCTGGTAAGCACATGTGTGTGACAGAGAGTGGGTCAGGGCCACAGAATACACACACTGGACCTTGCATGATCTGTCCGGCCTGGTTCTGTTTTTCGCTGTCTTGCTGGGACCAGCTGCAACAAAACTGACATCGGCTACAGCATTGCCTACAACTTTGTGATGAGCTTTTTAATAGTTACACAACATCCATCTGGTAAGTAAGCAAGTGCATCTGTGTGTGTGTGTGTGTGTGTGTGTGTGCGCGCGCGCGCCCGCGTGCGTGCGTGTATGCGTGCGTGCGTGCGTGCGTGCGTGGCGTGCGTGTGTGTGTGTGTGTGTGTGTGTGTGTGTGTGTGTGTGTGTTGTGTGTGTGTTTGTGTGTGTGTGTGAGTTCTTCTTCTTCTTCCTAAAAGACTGGTTCACTCAAAAACGAGTGGGTCACCAGCGCTTAAGTTAAAAATAAAATAAAAATAAAATAAAGTGCGATTCAGCCTTTGGCCCCTGGAGCAAAATTTGGCAAACAAGGAGTCGCACACGATGTATTCAAAAAGTTAAAAGCAATGGCCAGATTCAGGCCCAGGTAACCATAAAATATCTGGGGAAGTTAAAACAGAAAAGTCAGTCAATATGCAGATCTCAAGACTGTCGTATCGATTTGATTTTTAAATTCGACTGCTTTTGTGGCAATCTTGATGACACCCGGCAGTGAGTTCCACAGCCGTACAGAACTAGGATAAATTGAATGTAAGTGGCTGTCAATATTTGATGAAGGTATGGCATAAGATTGACCGCCACTCCTGGTGCTATTTTTATTCAATACTAGTTGTATCATTGGGGTATCGATTAGTTCAGCTCTGTCTTTGAAGAAGACATTAAGTTTGATGAAAAGCTCTTCTCTCTTCTAAGGGTTTCCGTTCTAATTTCCCTGTGTTCTTCCTAGTATTCCCCTTCTCTCTGATATGGTTCTGTCAAGGGTAAAAGACCCTGTCAGGGGAATGAGGCAGGGACAGACAAAGAGCATAGATGCACAACACTCAACCACTCCCTACCTCCAGACCACTCCAGGAAGTACGGAACAAACAATATTTATTAAATTATATATATACAAATTTACACAGATATATTAAACCCCCAGTCACTCACACATGCACTCCATTTATGAAATCGGGGCACCTATCAAAGAAGAGGGAGGAAAGACAGGAAAAAGAATAACTACAAAGAAAAATTCAGGCAATACAAATATATCTGCCTTTAAAAGGGATTGCGATGGTTCCCTTATGCAGCCAGTGAAGAGTTTCATATTTTCTTAATTTCATGTTCCCAGTTTTTACATCTTCAACCTTCTGCCCCCCCCACCCTCCTTAAGTTCAAGACAATTTAGTTGTTGGCCTGCTTGTGTTTTCCCCCACTATTAGATTGTTTGTCTTTGTATTTGTCTGACTTTATTCAAGTTAAAAGGCTGTGCCAGTCTTGAATAAAAGTTACTCTGTGTTAGGTTTCTTATGGGAGCAAAGACTACCCCACTTGTTTGCTGTTTACAAAAAAAAAATAAAATAACCAACGAAGAGTGTAGATCCTATCAGGAGCTAACTATCGCTAAGGGACAAAATAACCCGATAGAGGGAAGCCCTAAAAAAAAGCACCACCCAGATCTCACCGCCACCCCAACCTATCACCATCTAAAGTTACCCCAACAAATAGAAGAGGAAGGGGAGAAACAAACTAATACAACAAACAGGCATAACAATATACATTAGATCACACCAGCGCATGCACACAAATTCACAGCCCATACACCACACACACTTGCCACATAACTGATTTGTTGAAGACTGTCCCAAGAGTGTTCCACGGAGGAAGTAAGAGTCTGGAACGACTCTGAAGAATGTTGTTGGTAACCCAAGGATTGAGATCCTTCCAAAGCTCAGCGGACTGCCTTCCGCCCAGCGAAGGGTTCCGGCCCGGTTCCGCTACTCTCCACGACGAAGTGGAAAAATAAATATGGCTACCAACAGAGGACGTGGCCTCTTACCGGAAAAGCAAAAGCAAAAAGAATGAGAGCGCCGAACACTGGCATAGCGCAGAAGGTTCCCCCTCCACCCTACATAAAACACATACTCACATTCAACCCACGCTAAGCATTAACAACACACTTTACGCACAGAACACGTGCAAGACACTTCCCTGCACCGTTATTAAAATGACAGCACACACACACACACACACACACCCACCCTTCATCCAGGTCCCCTCTTCCCTCTCACACTACACCTATGTGAGGGTTTACTGAGGGGATGCATGATCCACACGGGCGGTGCACAAACTGAATGTGACAGAGGAGCTACCCCCCTCTCCTCTGTACTCCACATACTAGGCGTAAGCCGCTGTCAACCTCTGTGACGGTATTTGTTTTCTTACATGCTAAATTGAAATGTTCTTTCCATTTGAGACGACTGTCTATAATCACGCCTAAATATCTGTGTGTGTGTGTGTGTGGTGTGTGTGTGTGTGTGTGGTGTGTGTGTGTGTGTGTGTGTGTGTGTGTGTGAGTGCGCGTGTGTGTGTGTGAGTGCGTGTGTGTTTATGTGTATGTGTGTGTGAGTATGTGTGTGTGTGTGTGTGTGTGTGTGTGCGTGTGTGTGTGTGTGTGTGTGTGTGTGTGTGTGTGTGTGTGTGTGTGTGTGTGTGTGTGCGCGCGCGCGCATGTGTGTATGCGCGCGCGCGCGCGCATGTGTGTATGCGCGCGAGTACTTAGGCATAGAAGTGTGT
>JADBJO010010037.1:10000-12500 GCA_016801955.1 Conus betulinus
ATGATTTAAGCTCTTTCTGTTTTCTGGGGAAAAAATGTTTATTTGGTGGATTGAAAATGTCTCGGACATGCTCATTGAATGCTAGCAGTTTTTATAACTTGATGAAACCTAATCGAAGGAATGTTTGAAGGCATCAGCAACATTTAACATACTGCAAAGAAGAATTATCTCTGACAGGGGGAACATGTCGCGCCCTGTTAGGGGTGGTACGTCCAGTGTGGTGCCAGGGAGCTCAGCTCTCACCTAGGGCTTCTCGCAGCTGTTTGCGTGCAACAGCAGCCTCAGCCAGGCAACGGCTTCAACTGGCTGACAGAAGTAGGTGAAGGTAGCCAATGGGTCTCAAACCTTCGGTGGCATTGGGTTTGTCTGCCTAGGCATGCAAAGACTAGTTTCGGCAGACTGCACAGAAGAAATCACTTGATGGTTCAACGGGGTAAGAAGGCAGATTCCGCAATGCATTGTGGAGCGTGAACAGGGCTCAGTGAGACACGAAGGACACTGCTGGCCATCCACTGCATCTTGGGTCTTCTCCAGCCGCCTTGACTCTGTGTTGTCCCGAGCTACAGGACAGGGGCGAACGAGTGAGGCTGTCGACCCTACACGACCTCTCCCTCACATAAACCAATTCACGTACATGTCATGACTTCACCTTCTTTCACCTCTCCACTCATCATCATCACTCTTCTTCATGTCCTGAGTCGACGGGAACGTGGCAAAGAGACTAGTGTGATACAGCAGCAGTCGTGGCCATCACTTTACACAACGGCGGTTCAGGCTTTAGGGTCGCTTTTCAGTGACATTTACTGGAATTTGGCAGCCACCTTAGTGATGAAACAGCTCTATATAGGAATGCACTCCCCCCTCCCCATTACCCCTCCCCCCACTGTAATCCAGTGGAAGGGGCCAGAAAAATATTGCCTGCCTGACCTACTCCTGGTCAGCACGCTGCGGCTGGTGGGGATCCCTATTCAGCGGTAAATGGAATCAAACAAATCTACGAAAGAAACCCCGCTCACATCAATGGAAGGGCTGGAGCCAACAGACCAGAGAGGAGGACTGCTCTTATTGCCAAAGAGCTGGCAAGGTACAACGTGGAGATCGCTGCCCTTGGTGAGACTCGGCTTGCAAAAGAAGACCAGTTGACAGAGACACATGCCATGCGTTCGGCATCCTTCTGGATTGGACGCAAAGAAGAGGAAGTAGGAGTTGGATTTGTCATCAAATCCAACAAGATGGTGATATTGGAGATGGCTTTAGATATCCACACCGCAATAGACTGTTCAAAACGAGGATCGACCTGATCAGCCATCTTCGCACACAACCACCATCCAGTGATAACAGAAGTTGTGGTCATCTTCGCCCACAAAAAGACAAACACCACCATCACTACCCCCCACCCCCACCCCACCCCTCCAAACCAACATACGCTGATTACACAGACCCGTTAAGGGCACGATGAACCATGACGTTGCTTTTCAGGTCGAACATCTGGAATTATTTTAAGAGGCCATTAATTAGCAATTAGGTCAGAATTATATTCTAGCCATTGCAGCAGTTTTGCTTCTCTGCGTTTCTTCCTCTTTTCAGACCAAGTGTTAAGTGTGTACATGAACGGATTGATGGCAGAGTTTAAAGGCAAAACAAATATAGCAAGCGCCACATTCACTTCTCCGGTATTGGGGTGCCAGACGCAGCCATTAGTCCACACAGACCAATTGGAAACCAGCACATAAAATCTGTTACAGCGACTGTGATTAATCGTCGAGCTATGGCCATGTCCCGTGACACGTTTGTAGAATTCGTTTTTAAAGTGTTGCCCTGTATTGACCAGTAGATGAAAGCCTGTCCAGCAGAGATAAACAAAAATAAGACGAAGTTAAGTGTAACCAAAACACTGAAAGAATACACCTTTCCTTTGAAATCTTGTCTTGTGACTGGCAAAGGAATACATATACTCGTCTGGCTGTAAAATTCCCAGTGTGATACCATCGGCAGTAAAGGAGCTGATGCTAAAAGACAGCCAACAAACCAAATTAACAGACATGTCGCCGCTGCCGATTTTCCGTTAAATCTCGTGGTGGCGAAAGGAAAGTGAATGACAATGAAGCGGTCGAGAGTGATAAACCAGATGATCAAAGCAGAGACCTCACTTGACACCAAAGACAGAAATCCAGCCACCTTACAGGCCATACTGTTTCTCCACGTGTCATCATTGTGAAGATATCGTCCACGGAACTGCTCATCAGCCACGCCAATAACAGTCATGTAGACACCCATCAGAAGGTCAGATATGGTGAGGTTGGTGACGAACACACTGAAGCCACTTGAAGACGTCATGCTCTTTGAAAACAGACGTGCACTGCAGCAGCAGACGTTACCAGTCACTGACAGACAAACGAGCAGCCACAGAAACAGGCGGTATGTCCACGATTGCAGCAGATCTTTACACGAAGAAATTTCATCCTTTGGAGCAATGCAAACGGATGCATCAATGTTGTAG
>JADBJO010010037.1:20000-49150 GCA_016801955.1 Conus betulinus
GGCTGTTACACCAGTACTAACGGCTGTAACGGCCTGTAAGCGTTTTTTCTTCTTTAAGAAATATCTCAGAAAATATTTGGCCGATCTGTCTGTAAGTTTGTATGTATGTTCATTAATGTTCACGGGTGATGTCCAATGTTTTAATTTACCCCATTTATAGCCGTTATTAACGGCTGTAACGGCTGTAATGGTTTTTCTTCTTTATGGAATATCTCCGAAGGTAAGTGGCCGATCTTTCTGAGAATTTGTAGGTATGGTCATTATGTGTCACGAATAATGAGCGATGCTTTAGTTTACCATTATAGCCGTTACTGACGGCTGTAACAGCCTGTAACGGTTTTTTTTCTTCTTTATGGCATATCTCAGAAAATACTTGGCTGATCTTTGTGAAAATTAGCAGGTATGTTCATTATGGGTCATGAATGATGCCTGATGTTTTAGTTTGCCCCGTTATAGCCGTTACTAACGGCTGTAACGGCCTGTAACGGTTTTTTCTTCTTTGTAGAATATCTCAGAAAGTACTTGGCCGATCTTTCTGAAAATTAGCAGGTATCTTCATTATGGGTCACGAATAATGCCGAATGTTTTAGTTTACCGTTGTAGCCGTTACTAACGGCTGTAACGGTTTTTCTTCTTTATGGAATATCTCAGAAAGTACTCGGCCGATCTTTGTGAAAACTAGCAGGTCTGTCCATTATGCGTCAAGGATGATGCCGGATGTTTTAGTTTACCCCATTATAACCGTTACTAACGGCTGTAACGGCCTGTAACGGTTTTTCTTCTTCATGGAACATCTCGGAAAGTATTTGGCTGATCTTTGTGAAAATTAGCAGGTATGTGTTCATTATGGGTCACGGATGATGCCCGATGTTTTAGTTTAACGGTATAGCCGTTACTAACGGCTGTAACGGCCTGTAACAGTTTTCCTTCTTTATGGAATATCTCAGAAAGTACTTGGCCGATCTTTGTGAAAATTAGCAGATATCTTCACTATGGCTTTCGGATGATGCCCGATGTTTTATGTTTACCTTTTAGCCGTTACTAACGGCTATATCGGCTCATAATGGTTTTTTTTTCTTCTTTATGGAATATCTCAGAATGTACTAGGCCGAACTTTCTAAAAATTTGTAGGTATATCCATTAAGGCGACGGATGATGCCCAAGGTTTTAGTTTACCGTTGTATTCGTTACTGACGGCCGTACGGCCCATAATAGTTTTTCTTTTTAATGGAATGTCTCAGAAAGTACCTGGCCGATCTTTCTGAAAATTTGTAGGTATCTTCATGCCCAACGTTTAATTTACCGTTATGGCCGTTACTAACGGCTATAGCGGCCCATAACGGTTTTATTATGGAATATCTCAGAAAGTAAGTGGCCAATCTTTCTGAACATTTGTATGTATGTTCAGCATGGGTCACAGAGATGCCTGATGTTTAAGTTTACCATTATAGCCATTACTAACGGCCCATAATGGTTTTCTTCTTGATGGAAAATCTCAGAAAGTTCTTGGCCGATCTTTCTGAAAATTTGTAAGTATGTTCATTATAGGTCACAGATGATGGCCGATGTTTATCAGAATAGCCATTACTAACTGTTATCCCAGCCCAAGACGGTTTTTACTCTTAATGGAATTTATCACGCGTATAATTTTAGGATAAACTGGGAGTACGTTTATATGCTTTGAATCTTGTTCACTGTTTCTTTGTGTTTGGTTTATTTTTTTAATCTTCTCTGACATCACATTCCACAACCCGATAGTGGATAGATGAAAAAGATACTAGCTATCTGTCTTTTTTTTTTTTTAGTAGTTCTCTACTGCTTATGTGCCTGGTATTAACATCATTCGTGTGTTGTTGTTTTCTAGTGATACGCTGATCAGGATCTCACATGGACTCAGGCAAGTCAGATGGTCAATGAACAAAATGAATTGAACTTATGAAGTCAAAGAGCTCTGGCAGGAGGAATGGAACTCGCAGACGGATAACAAATTGTACCAAATCCGTCCAAACCTGGGCGGCTTTTGAAACCAGCGCCAGGTGTTGATTCCTTCTGCTTGACTTGTAAACGCTCAGTTAATATGAATTGAGGCAGGGAACAGTCAACAGTAAACAGCAAACAGGTGGGATAACTCTTGTTCCAACGATAAAACAAATACACGCCCTTTACGTCAAAGGAACGCTGCTTACGACACCGAAACGCCTAGCAGATATGACAGCACAGAGCTCACAGAACAAACATGCAAACATCCCCGGTTGTTCGAACCTGTTTAACCTCGGCTGCACAGCTATCAGCGCAAAGTATCAGTCAGTCAACATCAATAAATTTCTGCAAATTATTAACTGGATCGATAGAGCGCAGAGAATCTCTCTCTCTCTCTCTCTCTCTCTCTCTCTCTCTCTCTCTCCTCTCTGTCTCTCTCTCTCTCCCTGTCTCTCCCTGTCTCTCTCTGTCTCTCTCTCTTTGTCTCTCTGTCTCTCTCTCTCTGTCTCTCTCTCTGTCTGTCTGTCTGTCTGTCTCTCTCTCTCTCTCTCTCTCTCTCTCTCTCTCTCTCTCTCTCTCTCTGTTCTTGTTCTTCTGTCCGGAACAGTTGTAGGTTCGCAAAACCAACTAAATGTATTGAAATAAGAAGCAGATTGCTTTAGTGTATCAGTTAACTTGAATAAGATGAATTTAGTGGTCTTTATAATGGGTAGTCACCAATCAGTGCATGAAAAATGGTCTTATGGATTTGCAGATGTTCAAGTAGTTAATTCATATAAATATCTTGGAATGATGTTTTCTACAAAATTATCTGTCCGTTACACATGGGAAGAATCTCCAAGGGAAGGGAAAAAAGGTACCATTGAAATTCTGAAATCCCCGAGAAAACTTAATTGTACAGACTGTTTTGTATTTTGGAAAATGTTTGATACACAGATAAAACCTCTTCTAACATATGCAGCTGAAATTTGGGGCTTACATGAAAATTAACAAATGGAAAAAGTGCATATGTATGCTGTGAAGCGTTTCCTTCAAATATCTATTCATTCATCCAAAACCGTTTTATATTATGAAGAGATGGGCAGATATCCTTTGTGTGTGAGAGCATTTGTGAATGTATTAAGTACTGGTTGAAGATCAATCTCCTTGTCCTGCATGTAGACATATTATTGATGACGAAGAACACTTTCTGTTCCACTGTACTGCTGCTTACAATGAAGTGCGGACAAATTGTTCATTTTTCCAGTTAGATATAGCGAAAAAGACAAAATGTCGCTGGCGTGTTATCATCAGATGATGAACTTGTAATTAAATCAGTTGCGAAATTCATCGCGGAAGCATGAAAATTAGACAGATGAAGGATAGTGAAATTTTTAAGATAATGTATTATAAGAGATATATGATATGAAGAATGAATATTCATCATTCATCGCATGTGGAAGAGATCGGTAAGATACAATGTCATCATTTGATTGAGTGGATGGTCGAGTCAGTCTTTTTTTTTTAAAACCTTACTGCATTACTCGTGTGCGTGAGGACATAAGGGAAATGTTACGAATCTATTTTTGTTTTTGTTTACCTTTGATTTGATACACACTCAGAATGAATGTGTACTATTTGTTTGCAGGTGCGTGCGTGCAAGCGCGCGCGCGCGCGCGCGCGCGCGCGCGTGTGTGTGTGTGTGTGTGTGTGTGTGTGTGTGTGTGATTGTTGCTATTTACAAACACTACTGGGTAGAAAATAATTTTTTGTTGATGCATCATGTCATTGCATGCAGATGTCAATACGTGAAAGATTTATAATGCTCTCATGCAATGTATGTATTCGAGACAACGTACTGCTCATACGATCATAGATACTTTTTCCTTAACACTTTTTTTTTCCCCGATTTTCATTATTTGGCTTTCTACTACTTTTTTCTTCTTTCTGGGGTCTTTCCACACATAATATCAAGAAAGTTTAATCTCTCTCTCTCTCTCTCTCTCTCTCCCTCCTCTCTCTCTCTCTCTCTCTCTCTCTCTCTCTCTCTCTCTCTCTCTCTCTCTCTCTCTCTCTCTCTCTCTCTCTCTCTCTCTCTCTGTGTGTGTGTGTGTGTGTGTGTGTGTGTGTGTGTGTGTGTGTGTGTGTCTGTCTGTTGGTCGGTCGGTCTGTCTGGGTGTCTGTATGTGTGTGTGTGTATGTTTGTCTGAGTCTGTGTGTCTGTCTGCGTATCTGTGACTGCGTGTGTATGTGTGTGTGTGTGAGCTTGTGACTATGTGTGTCTGTGACTCCGGTTGTGTTGTGTGTGTGTGTGTGTGTGTGTGTGTGTGTGTGTGTGTGTGTGTGTGTGTGTGTGTGTGTGTGTGTGTGTGTGTGTGTGTGTGTGTGTGTGTGTGTGTGTGTGTGTGTGTGTGTGTGTGTGTGTGTGTGTGTGTGTGTGTGTGCGTGTTCTGCTCTGATATTATGGATAATGACTGTTTCGTACTAATCAGTTGTGTATTAAGCAACTGTGTCAGTATTAGTATTCTTGGTCCCTGAAAGAACACGGTCCAGATAGAACACAAAGCAGCATCTTCAGTCCTATCTGTTTTCCTTGGTAGTAAAGGTTATCAACTCATCAATTAAACCCTTCTCACTTGCTCATACTCACACCCGTGATTTACAACTGAATGCTCTGAAGACTGAAAACAACAGCTGACATTTCAGTCACAGTCGATGCCCCGTTTTGTAAACGCTCCAGAAAACGCTGTAGAAGAAAAAGAAAATCAAAGAATGAAAGGAAAACTTTAAAAAGGACATGTTGATTGATTTAAATCGAGAGAGAGAGAGAGAGAGAGAGAGAGAGAGAGAGAGAGAGAGAGAGAGAGAGAGAGAGATTCAAATTCTCTCAGACTTTCGGCTTTCAAGTCTTATTCACGGAGCTCGGTGGGCATACGTATGGTCGGTCACTCCTGTTGTTTTGATATACATTTGAGGACCGAGCCTGCGGACGACTGTCGTGGAAGACAACGTGCATAGCTATTCGCTCTGTTACCTGTCACACTGCAGGAGGTAAGGTAAGGTAATGTTGCTTACAGCCCAGCCGACCGCAAAGGGCCATATCAGGGCTGTCACTGCGTTGAAGTCAACTCAAGTCATTTTTCTTTTTTTCATCACCCTCCCTTTAAAATACACCTTCTAAAAACGCACCAGAAACTTCGCTAAAAAATCTTTCTTCCGTAAAGTCTTAGATCACATGAAAAATGTTAATCTCTTTCAGAAATTCAAAGATCACATCAGATGGGGCATCTTTGAACAAGGTTTTCCTAGAGTCTGCTGTAAAGTGTTTGATGTCTCACATCGTGTAAGTCTCAACAAGCTAAAATAACATTTTCACGGTGAGTGGTGCATGACATGGAGTGTAACACCGAGCTTCTTCACCTCTTCAAAGATTACAGTGGATGTAAAACGAATGGCCTGTATGCAAAAGCACAAGACTGTTTCGTCTTTACTGCCGCCTCGGGAACATGCTAAAAGCTCTCTCAGGTTTGGAGGAATTTTCTACAGTTTGTTATCCGTCTGCGACTTTCATTCCTTGCGTTCTCTCTCTCTCTCTCTCTCTCTCTCTCTCTCTCTCTCTCTCTCTCTCTCTCTCTCTCTCTCTCTGTAATTGAACTGTTTAACTGACTGATGGGGCAGTATTTCTTTGGGTGAGCCAACCAGCAGCATCTGCCCCATCAACATGGCTGGTTTTCTTTGCTGACTGTGAACTCTATCAAAGAATACCTTCATTGCAGATTCCTGAAGACTGTCTATTGCAACAAAGCGTGGAAGCCCCCCCCCCCCCCCCCCCCCCCCCCCCCCCCCCCCCACACACACACACACACATGAAACGTTGCACACTGCAGCAGCATTCCAAGGAGGGATCACCCAAGCTGCAATCAAACAACACAAATGGTCAAAAGTGGGGAAGTCTAATGTGTGTGTGCGTGATGGGGGAAAGGAGGAGGGTAGAGGGTTTCCTTTTCTTCTTTTCTTCTTCTTCTTGGGTTCATTATTTGGTTCTTTCTTTCTTTTTGTGTTTCTGTTCTTTCTCTTTTTCTTATATCCTTTTTTCTCCCGTCTCCCGTCTTTTGGTCTTTGGCCAGTACTCTCTCTCACCTTCTGTCTGTCTGTCTGTCTTAGTCTCTATCTGTCTGTCTGTCTGTCTGTCTCTCCCTCTCACGCACCTGCCTCTCCCCCTCTTTCTCTCTCACTCAGGCACACACACACACACACACACACACACACACACACACACACACACACACACACACACTCACACACACACACACACTTACATGCACGCACGCACGCACGCACGCACGCACGCACGCACGCACGCACGCACACACACTGTGTGTTCAGAAGTTGCGGGTTATATGCATGTGTTTGTGCTGATGTGTGCATGCATGCAGGGCAAGGGCCCACGTGGGGTTTCAAAGCATGGGGAAGGGGGAGGATGGGTTTTGATGGACGTGATGACTCCATCGTGATTTGGTGTAATGGGGAATGGCAACCCAACTATCAACAAATAAGAGAAGAGACCAACGTGGAGTGCTTGCCAGACGTTGAAGTCTTGGATGGGAAGAACAGGCGATTGATAACTTTGGATGATCCTATAAGTGAGATTGATGAGAGAGGGGCCAAGTTATTTACTAACGGCAGTCTTTCTCGTGATGTAAATGTCGTTTATTGTACAGCACTTGTTTGAATAGAATAAAAAGAACTGTCCTATCAGTTTGAATAGTCATCATCTCGTGGTGATCAAAAGCCCTAGGATGTTTGTCAGGTCACTTATTAGCCAAACTGATGCTGGAAACCAGGAAAGCTGAAGCGTGTTCAGGAGGCATTTAAGGAGGCATCAGCTTCTCATGGTTACTTCCAGTTTGACCTTCATCAGAAGATACCGGATCTTGTGTAGCTGAGTACAAGTATTTTTTCCATGGGAACCAAGGGGTCTACGTACACAAATAAAGTCTGCCAGAATCAATCGATTTTTTTTCTGATGCTGCTACTGTTGTGAAACTCTACCCATTCACTTGTCAAATCAGTCTTTAAAGGAGCAGTTCGTGATTTAAGTTACACTCTGGGATAAGGTTCCCTCAACATGTTGAAAGTCCATGTTCATTTTAGCCCTGACCATAACGGACAGTTTGTGTAGAGAAAGGCAGAGTCTATGCTTCCTGGCCAAGAAAGGAACGTCTGTGAACGTCCAGCAGATCGTGCAGAAGGGTGGTTTCTTGGTGTCCTCCTCAAATCTGTCCCGGAAATTACTGGAGGTCTGTCTGGAGAAACTTAACGACAGCACGGAGCTTGCAAAGATGATGTTGCTGGGCCCACGTGTGTTGGATGCTGTGAAGCCTCCACCACCTCCTGTTCAGGGCGCTATGTCAAGGAGTGTTAGAGATGTAGATGGACAGAGGAAGAAGAACATTTTGAAAAGAGCGGGTTTCAGTATGGATGACAAAGCCAGCCCATACCATCGTCGAGGTATCTGAAACGTATTAATCCATTTTTGAGACAATTTCTTGGGAACAGAATGGATCGCGGGCGCACCGTCACTACAAGACCCCTCTCCCAAACAGAAAGCAATGGAGCAAAGAAGTCTTAGACAGTGTCCCCAAGACTTGCAAGAGAAAAAAAGCGGTACAGCGTTTCTTTTGATTACATTGTGCGTAATCCTAATCTGCATGGTATGCACGAGATGAAATTGACAACTAGGATCAGGTGAGGAGAGATTCCAATGTGGCGGAAGTGATCAACGTTCTGAGGAAGAGGCAAACGTTTTCAACCCGAGGATGAAACATTTTTGTCAGAGCTTTATGAGAATGCAGCACCACTCCCCCTCCCCGACCTAGCGGATCACCCTAAATATTTCTTACACAGTGATTGGTTCATCCACATTCACTTGAGGTGCCAAGCACGGGAACATCGCCAGCTGGAGCCACAACATGCCAGACGTAGGACACAAAATGATTGTCTGTTACCAGAACTGAATGATCAGACGTGCATATGTAAATTTAATAGGCAAGAAGGAACATCAGGTCGGTCATGTCCTTTCTTCTTTCCGTAAGAGTAGTCTAATGTTCAATTAAAACCTCTTGAATTTGAACTGAAAATTGGACAACTTTGATTGTTCCTTTTAGTCTCAGCACCAGCTGGTCGCTTTCAGTTATTGTACAATACACCTTCAGGCCTTCCAGTGCCAGCCAAGTCTAATTCGGACTCGAAAGAATGGTCCCCCCACATGGAGGAAGCTCCCAATCGTTTCGAAATGAGATAAAGAATTTGATCATGACCTTAGATGCAAAATAGCAGAAACAGTTCGACTCTCTTAAGAGTCAGATTGATTCAGGTGCTCCTGACTACCAAAATGACGACCAAGAGTCAAAATATAACACAAAGAGCCCCTGTGTAAAAAAAAAAAAAAAAAGCACGCAGTCAGGACCTCACAGATTGTGATATTTGAGTATTCATGAAGATGAAGAAATTAATGAACAAGAAAAGAATTTTCTGAAATCAGACACTCCCGATCAAATTGGGTAGAAATCCGAAGAATTCTCTCAAACTCTTTGATGAGGTCAAAACTGAATACAAGGTAGAAGAGTCAGTGGGCAAAAAACTAGATGGAAAATCTGGACTCAGATGCCAATGACGTGCAAGAAAAACGAACTTGCAGTTGTCCCACATTCAGCTGGCTGTTACAAAAGCTGCTATTGCCATCACGTGTGCGGCCAACTCACTCTTGTTCATTGATGCACACAGCACGCGAGCAGACGAACTTCTCCACTGTAGTAATGCACTTGACCTTCTAGGTCACGCAAGCTGACCTTGTAAACACAAGCGTAGTGAAAATCTGACAAATCCATTCCAGTCTCAGCTTCATTATTTGGCGATGACTTGCCAACCACATTGAAAGGAACAAAAGAAATGGACAGACAGGGGCTGGTTTTGCTCCAGACAAGCGAAACCAGCACAGTTTCGAGGTAAGACGAAAAAAGGTTTTCTGCCAAACAGAGCGTCCAAACCCAGCAGCCGACACACAAACGTGCTGATCAGAGGCCACATGGTGAAGCGCTGGTTCCACAACAGAGGAGGCAGGCATTGGAGAACATTCTGACTCACCTACTTTCAGTTTCAGAGTGTCACGGACGGTCGCCAGCCAACCACCCTTAGCAGTGTCTGCTGGTTTCACACGAGACTGTCACCATTTGGCTGTCAGTGGAAGGGCTTGCGTGCTGTGCTGTCCGTGTTTTTTTTTTTTTTCCTGCATCCCCCACTGCATTTTTCTTTTCCACTTCTTGTATTGGGTGACAGGAGTGTGGCTGAGCGGTTTTGTGCTGCCTGCACGTGTTTTTCGTTTAGTTTGTGTCAGTACAGTTTAACTCTGGCGGAGAGGTAGTGTTCACGAGTTCAGGGTTGGAGGAAGGAGGCAAGAGAGTGAAGTGGCACTCGGATTTCAACGTTGAGTCGAGTGGGATCGCTGTCCCAGTGCAGTGGTATTACTTTTTGTCTGCTTCGGTGCAGATCAGCGGCTGGTCCTTAACCTTTTTGGGGTGGAGGAAACCGCTGCGTGTTTGGGGGAATCTCTATTCCCAACCACTGGCACATCTTCCCTTTGGTCGCCCCAGACCGGTTTCCCTTGGTGGGGAACGGCTGACAGCCCCTGGGTTCTTCGCTGGGCCAGGAGCTGACCAGCATATCTACCTCTTCATCTCCCCCTTTCACCCGCCGTTTTGGTGAGTTTCGTACTCAGTTATTTAGGCAGTTTTTTTTTTTTTTTTTTTTTTTTTTTTTTTTTTTTTTTTTTTTTTTTACAAGTTTAAGTTCATGTTTAGAACATTCTCTTATAGTTCTTGTGTGTTGTTACCTTTACTGGTAACGTTTTCCTTAGATACAAATTCTCCCGTTTTATTAGGTTTCTGGGCACCTTTGGAAAAGGTACAAACCTTGGTGACCAAGTCAAGTTTTTGCACTCCTACGTAGCCAGGAATCCAGTCAGAAGGGGTCTTAATTTGTCTTTGGGGAGAAATTAGTCTGTTTTTGGTTAGTTTAAGGTTCTAAGACTGGGTTCCTTATTCATATGTCTATATTGTCTATTCTTTCCTTCTCTTATAGTTAGCTGTCTTTGATTGACAAACACTCTCGGGACGAACGCATCACGCTAATTGGAGTGCCTGTGTGTGACTAAGATTAAGTCGGAAAATAAGGGTCTCCTATCCCGACGCCCACGCTTTGGACTCGTCCCGTCGTGTTTATCTGTTTTTGTCAGCCCTCTGTCTTTGTCATATTTTTGTATTGTTTTAAGAATAATTTCAGTATTTCATCCCATTGTGAAAAAGGGATGAGATTTTGATAGTTTTTCCTGTATAAATTTTGAAAACAAAGTGGTTAGACTTAATCAAATAGAGTCCCCGCTCACGGTACACACGCATGCGCGCATGCACACCCAGACACACCCTGATAATTTGCCCTGTACACGTATTGATCGTCGCTGCAGGGCGTTGACCCTGTTTGTCTCAGAAGGCCGGATCCACCTCTGGACACCCCTGGAGGTCTGTCACGTCCACCCCTCCCATCTTCTGGAACTGACGACGTGGGACCGGGACTTCTTCAACGCTGCTGTTCTGGCTGATCCATGTGGCCCTGGATGTGGGACAATTTAGAGCTGACCGTGCGTCGCAGGAACTCAGACTTGGGTGATGTCTAAGTGTATTCGTGCTTGTGTTGTGTTGCCGTGGACGTGGGACTGAAATAGGAGTGAATTACATGCAGGCTGGCATGGTTTGACGAGGAAATGAAGTCTGGCTGTTTTGGAGTGACTGAGTGGAAATGGTTGTGATTGCTTTGGTGGTGTGAAGGTTTTTTGACCTGTCTTGAATCTTATTTAGTCTGTCTCTCCCCTATCGTTCTTCTTTCATTATGAAATTCTTTAATTAGTTGGGCTGGTAGTGGGAGTCCCGGGGGGAAGGAGGTTTTTGCTTTTCTTGGGCTTTTGGGTTATTTTGTTCCATAGGTAACTTAGAACTGATAGGTTCTTTCCCCTCTTCTTTACCATTCTATTCTTACTTGGTCTCTCCTCTGTCTTCAGTCTTCTTTGGTTAGGCCTCTCTCCCCATATGGAATGAATGAGTATTGTCGATTTATAATTAATAAACTGTTATTGTCTTTGTAAATCCTTGGGGGTGGTCTGGTTGAGTGAGTGTTTGGGTGTTTGCTATCAGTTATTGCCAGTGTCGAATTTTCCCCTTTGTCTTTCCCTCCCTAACAGTGGCATTTGGTTTAGTGCAGCTTATATACCAGGCAACTTCAATATCATTGCTGATCATAAATCCAGCCATACCCACATGGATGCAGATAGATGTTTGACACCAACTGTCTCAGAGAAGCTTTCCAAGAGCCGAGCATTTTTTTTTCTATTGACTTGTTTGCTTCAGGATTAAACAAGCAGATGGAGAAACGTGTTTCATACAAGCCTGACCTGGGTGCTTTTGCTGTTGTGATTCTTTGGGTGTCTCCTGAAAAAAATATGTGTACATGCTTCCTTCTCTCAGTGTAGTGACACGAGTTCTTCGGAAAGTCCAGCAGGACAACGTCATGGGTGTGCTAGTAATATCAGACTGGTCAACACAGGTAAGGTAGATATCCAGTACATCAATGGCTGTTGCTGACCCTACCTGTGCAGCTTATTTGCCAGGCCAGGCTTCTGGGTCTCCCCAGCCAGCAAGACGTGATACATCCCCTGATTCAGCAGCGAAGCCTAAACCTGCTACTTTGCAAGATCTGCGGCACGTCTACCAGTGAGCAGAATGACAAAGGAAGCAGCTGACCCTCCGATGGACTCGTGGCGCCCATGTACATCAAAAGTATGAGGCAGTTGTATTAGAAAATGGCAGGAGTTTATGGCAGGGACTTAAATAACACTTTTTATATAAGTAAATGTAGCCAGCTTTCTTGCAGGGATTACAGTTCTGGAACAAGCCACAACATAATAAATGTAGCCAGAAGTGCTGTTTCTGGTTATCTAATCACCCAAGGCGGAGACTCAAGGGGACACTGGAATATACGCCATCACTTCCGAAGTATCAGGAAGTTTGGGATGTTGATGTAGTTGTTCAGGTTTTAGTAAGTTAGGAATCTGAAGAGAAATTAGATCTCGGATACCCTCACATTGAGACTGGTAATGATTTTAGCTTGAGGCCAAAACGCTCTATGCTTTGACTTTAGACGATATGAAAACAAGTGATGGAAGGTGTAGCATAACTTATGATTCAGTTCTCAAAATAGTCAAATAGGAAAGCATGTAAAGCCATTAGAAGTGATGTCGTATCTAAATCAAAAACTACGTGTTGTTGTAAATATACAGGAATATTTGAAGAGAACACAGTGACTCTGACAAGGGAAAGAACTGTTCACTTCCTACATGACACCATATGGACATGTCTCGACAGTGATTCTCTCCAGACGGAGGAAGACAGTGCTGGAGCTATCTAGAATGAACGTTTCAAAGTTTTCAGCACACAGTACTAGAGCAGCCAGTTCAATGATAGCTTTCAGTAGGGATGTCCTTATTGACTCATTTCTGGTCAAGGGAGAGTACTGTCAGCAAATTTAACTGCAAGCCTGTTGAGTCAAACCAAAGCTTCAGCCAGTCCATTATGGGTCAGTTTGTAAACAAAATGCAATGCAATCATTTTAACAGCGACATTTAAAGAGAGGAAATGTGCGAGTGCATGGTTTGCTAAGTTGTGAATTAAAATGTTGAAACTCATTCTGGCAGTCGGTGTGGTTGGTGCATTGACCTCCTCCTCTAGATTCTCTCTTCTTCTTCTTCTTTTATTCAGACAGCAACCCAAGAGGAGCTAACGAAGGCTGCTGTACGGCGGAGGCCATGCAGTGATCCATAATGTCCTTCTCTCATCGATGTGTCGGCAGGCCAGGTCTCTGCTCTTAGCTTTTCATGTGTGGGACAGTCCTGCAGGAAGTGTTCCGCTGTCATTGGGGCTGTACAACATGGGCAAGTTAAAGACTTGCCAGTGTGGAATTTTGTGAGCTTGTTATGTCTTAATCTGGAGTGCCCTGTACTAGTCTCACAATGCTCACTTAGTCTTATCTGGGCAGTGATATGCATCTTTCTTGTTGATGTCTCGGTGCTGCATGTGGATGAACCAATCACTATGCGAAAACGATTCAGAAAAATTAAACAAGACTTACCTGGAAGTTGTAGTTTAATTAATTGAAATTATTGTCTGTATAGCGATGGGAAGGAGAATTCACATGCCCTTCCTTAACAGCTGTAATATTTCTAGATCCCATCCTTCACTAGGTTGTATTCTGAGGAGGTCAATCACGCCTTAACATTGGCGATGTTCCCGCGCGCGATGCTTCCCACCACTATATTCTGAATAATCTCAGCTATTACAGGTCAGTCGTGTTTAACTTTGTGATCACTGGGCAGTTGTCACAGCCTTTGATATGTGGCCACCAAACCATCAGTGTCCTGAGAGAAAATCAAGAAAGAAAGGTGTGTTCCACCTGCTGACTGGGAGCTCAAGCGGTAATCCGATGGAGAACTAAGACCTGCAGGTAAAATCTCATGTCCCTTGATATCTTAATGGAGTGTCCTGCGCGCCTGTACCCATCGTTAACACAGCGCAGGCTTCCAAGGGTGGTACAGGACTTCTCTAAAGGCAGGTGAAGACAGTGCTTCTCTGGGTCCTCCCCTGCACCTTCGGGTGTTTCTTTTTCTTCTTTGTCTTAACCAAACTGACCCTGGAGAAAGGTCCAGTGACGGTGAGGAAAGACCCACTGACCACAGGGAAAGTCCTGTTGACAGTGGGAAAGACTACAACTTTGGATTCTCTCTTGAGAGCACATAAGACCGTATGGCGAAAGCTTGGCTGTGTTTGGAGTGACACTGTCTTCATCTGTCCGTGGGCAGGGCGGTTGGGTCTATGGGGTGTGCTCGGCAGCTGGAGGGTGGTGTCTTTTGCCGGTGGGCTCTGATGTCATGAAATACAGGCTGGTACACCCATGGGATGCTGTTTTAAGACTGTTGTGAGTTGCATCCTGCAGTCTGATTTTTCTCTGTTCAGGTGCAGTTATGTCCCTTGATATCTTAATGGAGTGTCCTGCGCGTGCCTGTACCCAACGTCAACACAGCGCAGGCCTCCAAGGATGGTACAGGACTGCTCTAAAGGCAGGTGAAGTTAGTGCTTCTCAGGGTCCTCCCCAGTTCCTTCAGGTGTTTCGTTTTCTTCTTCTTTTATGACAGATCTACTATTCAAACTATACAAAGCCCTCGTCGCCTCAATCTTCCGGTACGGGAGTGAGAGCTGGACCTTGACGGCAGAGTTGAAGAGAAGGCGCCAAGCCTTTGATATACAAAGGCATACAGATGACTGCTCCACATCTCTCTGGACAGAGCACAGAACCAACGACTCGATCCGAAAACAGATGGCCACACTGGCAGGACCGCAGGAACCCCTCTTGGCTACAGTTAGGAGGAGAAACAGATAAATGTTGTTCAACATTTGCTGAACTTTCTTCGTTCTTCTTGGGGCATTTATTGTGTTTTTGTATATGAGGTCGTCATAAAATGGACTACACTGTAACGTTAGTAAACCTGCGGTCGTCATCGATCTGTATATTGTGCATAGTGCAGATGATTCCAACAAACAAAGCAGCGTCTGATTTTTCAGTCGCACGGAGTTTCCTTGTCAATGTAGCATAAGGTTTTGCAACGAATGTATGATATAAAACAGAAAAAGTGAACGTTTTGAGCAAGATTTTGATATATTCGATGATTTGAATATGTAAACCAGATCATTATGTAAAGGAGTCCCTGACCTTTAGATATAACAAGTGTACTGACTGGCTGAAAGGAATAGAGTCACTGACTTTTTTCCCCAGCTGCAGTTTAAATGACCGTCTTAAAAATGTTCGGCGTTTGTTGTTGTTGTTGTTGCTGTTGTTGTTATTGTTTTTGGATAATGACTGCCCTTGTTCATTTCCACTTTCACAGCTACTCAGGACACACACACGCGATAGCGCGCGCGCGCGCGCGCACACACACACACACACGCGCGCGCGCGCGCACGCTCGCAAGCACCCACGCTCACACACACGCATATACACACACGCATGCACGCACATTCATAATCACGTAAAAACGCAAGAGGATCATTTTGCTGTTTAATATACATTTCAGTTGAATGCATGTAGTTTTGTTATTGTATGTGGTACTGTGAAAACTGAATGAAGCGAAACTGGTCAGCCATTGTCTTATTACATAAAATGGCTACCACACATGCCTACTGAAAAAGAGCAAAGCATCAAACAACCTTTAATTTGTATTATATTGTTATTGTTTTGACAATTGTTTGACTCACGAGGAAACATCCGACGATAAAGCTGTATGTCCCTTGTAAATGTCATCTGTAGACTTATCACTGTTTTAGTTTTTGCTCACAGGTGTGTCTTTCCATGTATTGCTGGCCCTCATTCTTATGTTCTCCTTTCACTGTTAACTATTCAAGAATTTGTCTATAAGCCAATGTGACCGAATTTTGTTATCCTTCCAGATCACACATTTTATCATAACTTCATGGTTACGCTTTTTTTTCTTTTCTTTTTTTTTTTTTTTTTCATATTTTCAATATGTGTAATGTGCCAACTTCTGTCTAAACATGACTTCAACTGTTTCTCATTACTTTCAGTCATGAGCAGTCCCGTTCCTTAACAGCTCTTCGAAATTCGGTTTTGGGCCACAATTACCTCATCATCTTGTTCCAGCTTAAAGGGAATGGTGTGGAAGGAGGAGAAAGAAGAGGCGATACTACACATCATAGATGGGCTTCACGTGTAAACTTCATCACTCGCTTTCGTTCAATTAAAAACAAAAGTATGGATATCTGACATCTCTTACACTTTTATCGACCAGACGACTTTTACTGTAAACGTTCTTTTCATGAAAGTCACTGCTAGCTATAGATATAATGTATCATTATACACAACAACAATTTTTTTTTATTGTCCTATCCATCCAGGGTAGAGTAAGAGTTTAAAAAAATAAGCTTAAGCATCTGTCATTGCGTGTTGTAATAATGTTGATGTTTATTTTTTCTATTAACGGTTATCTGGTCAACATTACCTCCAATCCAACAAGTTCATCGATATTCCCACATTGGTGTCTAGTGGATTTGCACTAGTAGGCCTGTTTACAATACTGCAGCATTAATGTCATATTTCTGTTGACTAAAAGTAACATTGAAGCAGTAGCCATGATAATGAATAATAAGATTAATAATAATAGTATAATGATAATAATGGGAGGATTCCCCCTCAACACACACACACACACACACACACACACACACACACACACACACACACATACACACACACACATACACACGCACGCGCGCGCGCGTGCTTATGGTTTGCACTTCCGGTTCGTATTATAACGTATATGTCGTCGCAAATATAATGTTATGTAAGTGTTCTGAATATCATTCCGGTCTGTCCAACCGTTTCAGAGTTATTCAAGTTTCAATTTGGCCCTTTTGGCCTTTTTTTTTTCATATCGGCCATATCCAAAAAACGGCCAATTCGTTAAAAAAAATGCCATTTGCACATGCCCACAATGCCTTGTAACTTGCCCGAAAATTTCAACACGATTGGATAAAAGAAAAGGGTAAGAGAAAGAAAAAAAAACAAAAAAGAAAAATTTTACAATAACAATAGTATTCCCCCAGAGAGGCCTTATGTTTGCCTTAGAGCAAACATGGGAATTCCCCCTTCAAATCACTTTATGAAACTTGTCTATCTATGTTCACCATTGAAAATTACATCTATCCACCATTAATGGTAAACGTTGATGCATATTTATCAAATAACGGTTTTTAACTGTCAGATGTGAAATTTACTGTAAGAAAGTAATGTTTTAATTTTCAGCGATCAAAGTTACATCTAGCCACCAATTTTGGTCACAATTGATTCTTGTTTGCAAAATAACGGTTTTTGATGGTTTTTAGATGTCGGATATCAAAATTGCTCTCGTAAACTTAAATATTATGTTCAGCGTTCAAAGTAACATCTAATCAGCAAGTTTTGTTAAGATTGATGCATATTTGAAAAAAAAAAAATAACGGTTTTTTAACGGTTTTTTTTTTTTTACTGTCGAAGTATTTTGTAACATAGATAGGCCTACTCTTAATCAGCGTATCAAATTATATACATCCACCAATTTTGGTTGAGATAGCTTCAAAAAATGAAAAATAACGGTTTTTAACGGTTTTTAACTGTCGAAGTGTTTTGCAACATAGATTTTTAAAAATTAGCATATCAAACTGCATAAGCAACCAAAATTTGGTTTCTGTTACTTTGTTAGTCTTTGAGCTATTAGATATTCAAATTTCGCCTTCTAGAGCGTACCTAAATTTACATAAATTCAAATAACTGCCAAACCCTTTAAGATATCAATACCAAACTCCTTTCTGCACTGGGCCATAGCTACAGGAACATTTTCCGTAGATTAGTTTTGTGACATAATTTCCAGTTTTTGCTATTCCGTGAAACAACTGAAAGTGACCAGTGACACTGTCAGGCACTTCCGGTTTACACTTCCGGTTCGTTATTATAACGTACATGTTGCAAATATAGTCAGGCACACGGAAAGAAAATTTTAAACGCCTGTGTAGTTGAAAGGTTAAGCGCGAGTGAAGGGAGTTAAATGTGTGAAAAGGAAACGGCATAGGATTGTCGTTCTTAAGGGCAGGTCACTTCCTTTGTTTTGAATGTGAGCTGTGTTAAGAAAAATTGGGTAAAAAGCTAAACAACTGGAAGTGAGTGTGAAGAGAGATTCGAGCAACAGCGCTGATTGAATGGAAAAGTGGCCGCCGACTGTCAGGCCCAATTAAAACAGACATGAGTCTGTAACATGCTTACGCATGTATTTTGCTAGGGAATGATTCAGACAATGTAAGTATTTGATACAATTTTAAGGAACTATGAAAGTTCCAGTCTTTGTTTTTATTTTTTATCCATTTCGATCGTGAAATTGGAAATCGAAATTATTTTGTAAAAGTGTTTATGTTGGATTGCTGCTAACTGTGTGCAGTATAGTCATCATAGCTTATTTTGTTTTCTAGCTACGCCGTTATGGTAGCAGTAGCAAAATAGACGAGGCTGTGACTGGAGGGAGAGTCGGGTGAGCTACAGGAGCCATACCCCCCTGCCAGAAAGATGTCGGAAGGAACAGTCAGAGACAGCCAGAGATAGTGGTTATGCTGTCCAAAGGTGCAGAGGCGAAGTCGGAGATCGCCATAGTGTTATGCTCTGGGGAAACCAAGCAAAAAGGGTAGGTGGAAATAAGTATGCTGTCCACCATAGACGTTTGTGATGGATGAAGAGGAATGAAGGTACCGATATTTGTGATGAACTGACCCCAGGAGAAAAATGTAAAGTGAAATATTACCTGTGAACGGACGGAATAATAAACCCCACCAGTGCTGTGTATGAAATGGGAGAAGAGGAGATACTGGGGGAATGAACTTTTAAAACCTGGTGTTTAGCGCCTTGTGAGTTGTGTGGAGTTGGATGACTGTTGTGTAATGGAGTATTGGCTGTGTTCATGCATGCATGTGTAAATATTTGTGCGTGAATCAGCAGCTTGACAATAGTGTTATGTGAGTGTTCTGAATATCATTACGATCTGTCCAACCGTTTCTGAGTTATTCAAGTTTCAAATTTGGCCGTTTTGGCCGTTTTTGGCCATATCTCGGCCAAAAAACGGTCAATTCATTTAAAAATTGCCATTTGTACATGCCCACAATGCCCTGCAACTTTCCTGAAAATTTCAACACGATTGGATGAAAAAAGGGTAAGAAAAAAAAAAAAAAAAAAAAAAAAAAAATTTTTTTACAATTGCAATAGTATTCCCCCAGAGAGGGGGAATCCTAATAATAATAATGATAACAATAATGATAATAATAATATAATAAAAGTGAAAATAATGATAGTAACAATAATAATAACAATAATGATAATAATAACAATAATAGAAGAATAAGATGAATACGTGTTATAAAGATGATAATGATAATACCAATAATAACAGTAATGATAAAAATTATATTAATGATACACTAATTGTAATGATGATAATAACAATAATAATAATAGCAATAAAAATGATAATAATAATGATAATATAATAATAATGATGATGATGATGATGATGATGATGATACTAAAACTATAAGTTTTACTACAGAATCTTTACGACACTTTTTATCAGTAGCTTTTTTCCATTGGAGAACCAAGCAATCCAATCATTTTGTCAACATAGGAATACTTTGTGTAACTGAAACGATGCCCTTGCTGCCATATACTGACAGTGACACATCAATGGAGTATGAAGAAGGCTAGTCTCACAATCACTGGCAGTCCACTGACAATCCCCTACGTTTGTCCAGGTGTTGATTACTTCGTAAGGCAGCATAATGCAAACTATACAATTACACAGGTCAATAGCACAGACTGTGAGAATGACTTGCCACAAAGTCCAGCACAACAGGGAGTTGTGTATGGTGCATGTGTGACCACTTCAAAACTTTCTGTAAGGTTTTCATTCCATCAACTTTGAGCTATGTGCGTGCTTCTGTCGAACGTCCAGAATACTGGTGTGACGCTAGGCACTGGAGAAGCACATTTGGAGATCTCAGAAAAAAAATATATATGCGCATAATATGTAATCAACACACGCTTAAAGAAATTGTCGTTCATTCGAAAGGTCCCAATATGCTCACGCTGTATATTAACAATCCACCGATCAAAGTGTTTTTTGAGACCATTAAATATCACAGTTTGATCGTGAAAAATCTAACAGAAAACTCAGGATACATAATTGCTCCAATGGTAAAATACTTTTATAAACATTTGAGTGGAGAGTGGAAATTGCCCTACAGATCACTCATGATAATCAGCTTTGAATACTTCCCCATTTTGACCATGTGTTTTGAGACAGTGACTCCAGAACATGCCGTAGCCTTTATTTATACAAAAACAAACTCAAATGATGAAACTCTTGAACGGGTGTGTTTTCAGCGTCCAGCATCAGCTAACATGTTTTATACATCATCCCTAAAAGTTCAATTGACGTATAGTTTGAATGTGTTACCAGGATTGAAAATACGCTTATCAACACTTTCCGAGGATAAAGAAGATGTGCAGTTGTCAAATGAGGTATTCAACTGCTCTGTAAGATATTACGCTCTCTTTCAGCATCACGTGGACTGTAACTTTATGTCTGAGTGTGAAGATGGACGGGATGAAACAGAACACTGTCTTCAGCAATTCTATCTGCCAAGGGCTAGTAGCTTCAGAAAACAAGTGTCTTAATCTGACCATGGTGAACACGGCTGTTCCTTTGACATTAGTGCGTTATGAATGTCAGAATATGAATGGGAAAGTGGTATCACTGAAAAGCAGAAAGCAATATGAAGATTTACTTTATATTTTGCAGAACTATCGTGACTACAGTGTGATTTTGGGTTTAAGGTTAGGTTGGCAATCCGTACCATTTGCATATAGCAAATTCCGTGTATGGTCAGATAACACTGTGGTATATAACTTGAATCACATAGAAGAAAGAACAGGTATGTTCCTTCACGATCTGTGGAGATGTGTTTACTTATCTCAGGTTTACTTACTTACGAGAATGAATATGCCAACACAGTGTGTGAAGTGCGATTTCACCCACATAATGATTTTCATTCCAGTTTCTTACAGGAAAATTCATACTCACTTAAATCAAGTAACCTATATCTGACATCAGGTCAGATATATTCTCATAATTTTTTTCTCTCTTTTATCAAATGACGATATTATTCGTGTTTTCTTATCATGTGACGCAAAGAGCTCTTTGAAAACAAGTGATTTAAAAAACGTGCGCGTTCATAAACACTAGCAGTATACACTATACTGACACACTGATTCGTGTTGGAAAAGAAACTGCATATATGTTTGAATGTGACTTCACAGCTGTGCATTACTCTCGAGTGTGTGATTTTAGACTGGATTGCCCAGACGGAAGTGAAGAGTCTTTCTGTGAATATCCTGCATGCAGTGAATTCCAGTGTTCCAATGGCCAATGTGTGTTGTCCAGTCAGCATTGTAATCAATTCGCAGATTGTGTGGACAACTCGGATGAGGTTGGATGTCCTGATGACAATTCTTACCTCCCTCAGGGCTGGGAAGAGGACATGAAACAGCAGTTTTATGTCAGTCTGGATGGGACTGGCTACTTCACTCAGCAGGTGATGACAGGGGATGACGTTTGCCCTCACAGTCATTATCAATGCGAAACAGAGTGGATATACTGCCTGCCTGTCTACACCCGATGCAATGGATTTTCTGACTGCGTTTATGGAGAAGACGAACAAGACTGTGGGACGATGACGTGTCCTGGTTTGTACAGATGTCGATCTTCCATGGTCTGTGTGCATGGATATAACCTCTGTGATGGCTGGGGTCAGTGTCCACAGTGGGATGATGAAATGATGTGTGACATGACCTGTCCAGTGTCTTGTCTGTGCCAAGGTCATGTTTTCCTATGCAACAAACCATTTCGCTCTGACCTCTTCCCCCAGTTAAGATACGTGGATGCAACAGGCTCAGGAATGACGCCGAGTGGTTTCAATCAAAACACGCGCCTGATTCATTTGGCTCTGTCTCAGTGTTCCTTTATAAATATTTCACGTTTTAAGATCAGAAACCTGAGTACATTAATCTGGCCAATAACTACCTGAAGTCGTTCGATTTGACATTTTTTCATGAGCTGCAGCATTTAGACAGCATTCTGCTAGGAAAAAACCCTCTCAGCAAAATAAAAGGTAAAGTGACCAAGGTCGTGTTTTACACACTGGGACGAGTGGATATCTCTAAAACAAATTTGAATATTTTCCACAACAGATTATATCCATATTTTCATCGAGTAAACATTTTGAATGTATCATTTTGTGCAATTAAAGTCATTGGACTACCAGGTTTAAAAACAATTCCACACCTGAAAACCCTGGATATTCAAGGAAAAATACCATCTCAAACTTTCCTTTTGATCTATTTTCATTGTCAACTGAATTAGAAGACATCGTTTCGTCTAACTACAGATTGTGCTGCAAGAACCTACGTCCTCCCCAAACAAGTAAGTGTATGGCTCCCAGTACCATACTCCCATCATGTACAGGGCTGTTACCAACTGAACTGTACCGGATTTTGTTTGTGCTAAATACTGCCTCTACCATGGCAGGAAATATCGTTTGTATCTTAACATCTGTTAAAGTAAATAATCTATTTGGACGTAATATCTTGATGACAGTTGCGCAATTGCAGTTTGCTGATATTTGCATGGGGACTCACCTTAGCATTGTTTTGGCAGCAGACAATTTTTACCATGAAAACTACATTCGCGTTGAACAAACATGGACCAGGTCTTTAACATGTCAGCTCGCAGGATTTCTTTTCTGCTTGTCTGTTTCAGTGTCAGTGTCGATCATCTGCTTCATCACTTTACATCACACTGTTCTTTGTTATTGGCCCCAGGCTTTGTGCAGACGCCAAACAGGTGTCAGCTTCACAGCTTGTGCAGTGACGTGGACTGTCGGAATCTTGTTGGCATTGATTCCGTTTTTCCCTGGTATGTCACACTGGGGGGCCTCACGGGTCAGTCTGGCTTATGTCGCCTGACATCATTTGATGTCAGTCATTCTTATCACGGTGTCAGATGGCTTAATGTTATAGTACTGGTCAACTTCACTTTATGTTTGATTATTGTGGCTGGCCAAATTTTCATCTCTTGGCGCGAATGCCAGAGCACAGGATAGCACTTAATCCAACAATAAGATCAGTGTACTCTGCAGTCCAAGTGACGATGAACGTGGCAGTGACCGAAGCTGTTTGTTGGATTGTATTTGCGATGACTATGGTAATAAGTTCTCAAGGTGTGTCAGTTTTCAAGAAGATCTACGATCTCATGGTTGTCTTCATGTTACCATTCAATTCAGCAGTCACCCGCTTCTCTACTTGTGGGCTCTTAAAAACCATAAGCAACTTCAAAAACAGGAAGAAAAAATGTTTTGAAGTTTTTAAAAGCAAAGCATGCTCAAAGAGTAAAAAATGTCTAGTAAGAAAATGGGTGTCGTTGAAAAGAATGATAATTCTCTGATGCATAGTGTTATAAACGAGATACTACATACTGGAACTAAAGCAGCACGTGATGGATCTATGTATATCAGTAATATGTTACTTCCCACGTCCCAATGTCACACTCAAACCTACCTCGTCCCTACTTTTCACAAGCCAATCAAAATATACGCGCATACTCTCTCTCTCTCTCTCTCTCTCTCTCTCTCTCTCTCTCTCTCTCTCTCTCTCTCTGCATACAGGCTGCTCAGGCCATATGGTCGGCCGTCACTGAATCGGAGCAGCATTGGCGGTAGGCAGCCTCCTGAGCAACTGAGCAGCCCTTTATAGGATAGCGCTGCTCACCCCCATGGCATGAGGATGGGGCTAGAAAAGGTGCCCTAAACACTGTCTGCTCAACGTCACCCTACCCAGCATACCACGGCTGGCGGGGACGCTACAATTTCGGTTGAAACAAAACAGTAAAAAGAAAAACGGCACTTACTCTTCTGAACCTAGCCACATGGAACGTCCGCATGCTCCTTGACAGGGAAGCCTCGGATAGACCACAGAGGCGTACAGCCCTCATTGCAAATGAACTTGCCAGATATGAGACTGACATCGCTGCCCTAAGTGAGACCAGGTTGGCTGGGGACGGTGAACTCTGTGAACGAGGCACAGGCTATACCTTCTTTTGGAGTGGGCGTGGACTTGAGGAGAGATGTGAGGCTGGGGTTGGCTTTGCGGTGAAGTCAACACTTGTCGGCAAGCTGGTTGGCCCGCCTAAAGGAGTGAACGATCGTTTGATGACGTTGAGGCTTCCCTCTCACGACGAGAAAGTTTGCCACCATTGTCAGCACGTATTCACCCCACCATGATCAATCCAATGAGATCAAGGACAAGTTTTATGAAGACTTGAATGCTGTCATCACCACTGTTCCCAGCGCTGATAAGCTCATCATTCTTGGTGACTTTAATGCGAGAGTTGGCAGCGATAGCACCACCTGGGAAGGCGTGGTTGGAAAGCATGGGGTTGGCAACTGCAATAGCAACGGTCTGCTTCTCCTTCAGACATGTGTCGAGCATGACCTCCTGATCACGAACACCATCTTCCGCCTCCCTGCCCACAACAGGACATCATGGATGCACCCACGATCCAAACACTGGCATCTTATTGACTATGTCATCGCGAGGAGAGAGGGACAGGCGGGACGTGAGGGTCACGAAGGCCATGTGCGGCAACATTTGAAAAAAAAAAAAAGTATCAGTCTTCAATCACAGGAGACTTCAAGCGAAAACCAAGGTCTCGACAGAAAACAGCCAATGACTTCCTTTTTCCGGACGACTGTGCCCCCAATGCTGTCTCAGAGGCCACAATGCAACACAGTGTTGACAAGTTCTCTGCTGCTTGCAACAACTTCGGCTTGACAATCAATACTAAAAAGACTGAAGTGATGCACCAGCCAGCCCCGGGAAAGCCTTACATTGAGCCAGTCATCACTATCACTGGACAGCAACTGAACACGGTGGCTAAGTTCACCTATCTAGGCAGCACTCTGTCCAGAAACGTTGTCATCGACGATGAGGTGAATGCCCAGCTCGCCAGAGCTAGAGCCACTTTTGGCAGACTCCACAAGAACGTATGGAGCAAGAGAGGCATCACCCTAGAGACCAAGATCAAGGTGTATCAGGCCATAGTTCTCACCACACTGCTCTATGGCTGTGAAACATGGACAGTTTACCAGTGTCACTAGGAAACTGAACCATTTCCACACCACCTGCCTCAGAAGACTCATGGGCATTAAGTGGCAAGATAAGATTCCGGACACTGAAGTCCTCACTTGTGCTGGCCTGCCTAGCATCTTTCACCATCCTGATGCTGTCACAGCTTCGCTGGGCAGATCATGCAGCTCGCATGCCAGACCATCGGCTGCCAAAGAAACTATCATTTGGCGAACTACAACAAGGGAAAAAAACGCTCTCATGGAGGCCAGAGGAAACGTTTCAAAGACAGCCTCAAATCTTCCCTGAAGGCCTTCAACATCAGCCACACAACATGGGAGCAGACTGCCCAGACAGAGACGGGTGGCGATCAGTTGTTCGCAAAGGTGCAGAAACCTGTGAAAATAACAGAATTGCTGCAGCTGAGCAGCTCAGGATGATCAGGAAGACCAGTGTCAACAAACCTCCATCTGCTGCCACCATCCCCTGTCCATACTGTGATAGGTCTTTCGGAGCGCAGATCGGCCTGACCAGCCATCTACGCACTCACCCCCGATCCCAGGATGACTTAATAGTCTTCGTCGTCGTCGTCGTCGTCGTCGTCGTCGTCGTGTGTGTGTGTGTGTGTGTGGTGTGTGTGTGTGTGTGTGTGTGTGTGTGTGTGTGTGTGTGTGCGAGTGTGTTTGAGTATGTGTGTGTGTGTGTGTGTGTGTGTGTGTGTGTGTGTGTGTGTGTGTGTTTTTGAGTGTGTGTGTGTGCTTGTTTCTCTGTGTGTGTGTGTGTGTGTGTGTGTGTGTGTGTGTGTGTGTGTGTGTGTGTGTGTGTCCCCTCTCTCTCTTTGTCTCTCTCTCTCTCTCTCTGGTGTGTGTGTGTCCTCTCTCTCTGTGTGTGTGTGTGTGTGTGTGTGTGTGTGTGTGTGTGTGTGTGTGTGAGAGAGAGAGAGAGAGAGAAGATAGAGAAGAGAGAGAGAGAGAGAGAGAGAGAGAGAAAGAGAGAGAGAACAGAGACATGCAGGGGGAGTCTTTTCCAGTTCCTGTCAGAATGTGACGAATCCTACCCCCCCCCGCCTCTCTCTCTCTCTCTCTCTCTCTCTCTCTCTCTCTCTCTCTCTCTCTCTCTCTCTGTCTGTCTGTCTCTGTCTCTCTGTTTCTGTCTCTGTCTTCAGACCACACAGCACTTTGGGGGTACTGCAATGCCTACTGTCGTCCACACATTTTCTTGTGGTATTATGTCAAACTTCAGTCCCCTGAACACTCGCTGTATATTATTATGTCAACTGTGGGTCACACAACATTACTTTGTGTACTGTGATTGTGACTGTTGCTGACAAAACACTCCCTGTGTAGTGTCCTGTCTACAGTTGTCCACTCAATGCTCTCTATGTACCATCATACCTTCTGTAGTCCTCACACTTCCTGTGTGCTATTATGTCTACTTCAGTAAATACGACATTACTTGTGTACCCACCATGTCTACTACCGTTCTTGTGTAATGAAATGTAAACAAACAAAATCCATCATTTTTTTAAATATTGCCTTTATGGTTGATTCATAACTCATGACCTCTAACTCTGAAGTCTCACGTCATTGAGTTATCCTACTTCTTTATTGTTAATCGCTAGAAGATTAACAATCAGTGAATTTAACGAGACCTAACTGTAAGTTGAGTTTAAATTGGAATTATTTGGAGTCTAGTGGTGGGAATGAGCAATTACGTGCCCTCCCATCTCGGCTCTGAATGATTCTAGCTTACCCTCCCGGTATTATCTGTTGAATTTTATCTTAGAGGTCATTCGTGCCTAAATATTGGCTAGATGCGCGCAATCAAATATCACATAATTGTTCATTCCCATCACTAGACTCTAAATAATTCCAATTTAACCTCAATATACAGGTAAGTCTCATTAAATTTACTTATTATGATTTTTATTATCATTATTGTTACTGTTGGTGGTGGTGCTGCTGCTGGTGCTGGTGGTATATTGCTGTTTGCTATGATTATAATTACTGTTGTTATGATTATCAGCAGCAGCAGCAGCAGCAGCAGCAGCAGCAGCAGCAGCAGTATCGTCGTCGTCGTCGTCGTCATTGTCGTAGTCGTAGTCGTCGTTGTTGATGATGATGTTGCAGTTGTTGTTGACGTCATGTCGTCGTCTCCTCCCCTTCATTGTTGTCGTTCTTGTCATTATCACTACTACTACTATCGCTGTCGTTTATGTTGCCCTATTTCCAACCCCCTCTCCGAGGCATATCTGTCTTTCCAATGTTTACGTACACAGCTACGCGGGGCAGATTCAGTCGGTCGCAATACTACTCCGTAGTTGTCCACAAAGGGCTGTTGATATCAGGCTTGCATGGGGCCATTTACTGGAGTAGACTCTGCATTGCTATTGAATCATTTCCTTGATGTTCACTGAGGGCTGTTGATAACAGGCTTGCATGGGGCCACTTACCGGAGTTGACACTGCATTGCTATTGAATCATTTCCTTGATGTTCACTGAGGCCTGTTGTGACTTAATGTAAGCCAGATACCATTTAGTAAGTCCCGATTTGTGATGACGGTCTTTTCGAACACTCATGACAGTGATGTCCTAGCCTTGAACCCAGATGAAGAAAGCGCCCTCATGGCCACCCCCTCGGTTCCTCATCCCCAATCCCTGGGTGACTGCCATTTCTTTTCATTTCCTAATTACAATCCTTTACTACTGAAGACTCCGACAGCAATCAGTCATAGTCTGGAACTCTAGAAGAAATCGAATCGGAGGTCCGCATGAGAGCAAAGCCTGAAGGGCCATAGAATAGGAGGACCAGTGTGGATGAGAGGGATGAGAAAATGCACTGGATTTCTGTTTAGGTCTGGGACTATGGCGCTGGGACTACACTTTGTACTTCCTTTCAGAACACACAGCATCGGCCAGGTCCGGAGACACCTGCAGTGTTGGTCTGGAAGTTTCAGTGATGCCGCTACAGACACTTCTGTTAAAACAGGTGACATGCAGCTGTGTGGTTCCATTAGAGCCCCTAGCATTTAAAAACCAGGCTAGAAGCCTGGTGGAGACTTAAAATGCCACATGATATAATGATTCTGTTTAGGGCTGGAATAGCTCAGTTAGCAGAGCGCCAGACTCTCATGATCTTGGTGATCCTGTGGTTGCGGGTTCGAATCTCCACCGGGCCGTTTCGGTACAGGGGGATTTTTCCTTCAGGTAACATGGTTCTGACTCCGTTTCCCAGAAAATGTCCTTCGAATGAGACTATAAACCGAGGCTCCGTGTGTGAACGCACGCATAACATCTTGCACACACATAAAATCCCATCATCTACCTTCGGGAAAAAAAGGCTAGTTTGGCCGTTGGTGTAATTGACACGTTACACATAACATGCGACCTGCGTGAAAAATGGAAAGTCTGAAGGAAGGAAAGTGAGCAAATGATACTGCTTGAAATACACGTGAAACGACTAAATGAAGCCCCAGCAGGCAGCTCTTCAGTCGGCTCTGTCTAGTTAGGCAGCCCGTTGTGTAAACGAGAATGTGAATTTTAAAGCGCGTAAAGCTTAGTCTGTAGCCGAAGATAGACGCTATATAAATACTCTTAATATTAAAAGAAATGCCATAATGATATAGTGATCCTGTTCAAAATCCGAAAATGATGTGGTGACGCTGATGGTATAGTGATGATTTCTTCATAGCCACAGTCTGTGAAATCAGCCACTATACCATTGTGGGTAATCCTCTCTCTCTCTCTCTGATGGTTATGAGGGTCCAGGTTGAGCGGCGAGAGAACATGGCGACGTGTTTGCGTCCGCTTGCGTCCCCGCTTCAGTGTGAAAAGGTATTTTAGGCCAATTCCAGAAAGGCTAAGGACTTGCAGTCAGCCAGAACCATGGCAGTGAGTGTACTACAACACCGTGAAAGGACAGGCAGGTTCCTTTTCACTCAAACTGCCATTTTGGGTCGAAAATCCACTGTTGATAAGCCATCTGGTGTGGTACTTCTGGTTAGAGGAAGTGTACAATGGAAAGACACCTAATGTGCGTGATGGTAGACTGTGTGAATTGTTTGCCAACAAACAAGGAGTTTTTGAAAGACATACGAGACCAGTGTACAGGCGCTCTTGTTTTGCCTTGTTCACCTTGACAGTGCTCATTTTTATGTCATGCTATTTACTGGCGTGTGGGGACATTGAGGCCAACCCAGGTCCTGGATCACATGAAGATCATGAAAAAAGTGTGGACACTTCATTATCTGACAGGGTTGGTTTTAG
>JADBJO010010037.1:49944-54944 GCA_016801955.1 Conus betulinus
AAGTCAGTGAAAGAGGCAGTGAGAGAGACGAATTACTGAAAAACAACATGAGCGTTGGAGGAACCCCAGTCCCAGGATGTACATGATGAACCGTTCGCTCATGATTCTACGAATTTCCCTCGGATCGAACACACGGGAAGCGTCAGCAACGATTTTGATTTACCCCCTACCTCGAGGCAGGAATACATCCTCCAAACGTCGGAGTACCCAGACACGAAACAAACAAGGGAGAAACAGCAAGACGACGTGGCGTGTGCGACACGGTTCGACCTTGACAGACAACAGAAGGCTACACGGAACGCACGATGGGTCGGAGGTGTTTTTCCCCATCCTCGGACTTCAGAAACCCAGTGAATACACGCCATCGAGCACGCGCCGCTTCAGTAAGCGGGCCTGGTGATCGCAACACGCAGACACACACACACTGCAGCAGTGGGTGAAAATAGGGAATTAAAAACAAACAAACAAACAAACACCCCCCCAACAAAAAACAACAACAAAAAACAAAAAAACAAAACGGAGACTACAACCACCAGGAAGGGGAAGAGGAATTTAAGGACCGAGCCGACGTGTGCGCACACACCACAGCGGACAGACGCGGACGACTGTCGTGGAAGACAGCGTGCATAGCTATTCACTCTGTTACCTGTCACACCGCAGAAAGTAAGGTCAGGAAAGGTAATGTTGGTTACAGCCCAGCCGACCGCAAAGGGCCAAATCAGGGCTGTCACTGTGTTGAAGTCAACTCTAGTCATTTTTTTCTTTAATCACACACCTTCTAAAAACGCAACAAAAACTTCGTTAAAAAATCTTTCTTCCATAAAGTATTACATCAGATGAAAAACGTTAATCTCCTTCAGAAATTAAAAGATCACATCAGATGGTCATCTCTGAACAAGGTGCTCATGGAGTGTGCTGTAAAGTGTTTATGTCTCACATCGTGTAAGTCTCAACACTCTAAAAAATATGTTTCACTGTGAGTGGTACATGACATGGAATGTATCACTGAGCTTTTTCACCTTTTGAAAGATACGAGTGAGTGTAAAACGTGAGGCCAGTATGCAAACGGTACAAGACTGTTTCGTCTTTACAGTCGCCACGGGAGCATAAAAGCTCTTTCGGGTTTGGACGGATTTTGTACAGTTTGTTATCAGTCTTCGAATTCCGTTCCTCACGTTCTCTCTCTCTCTCTCTCTCTCCCTCCCTCCCCCTCTCTCCTCTCTCTCTCTCTCTCTCTCTCTCTCTCTCTCTCTCTCTCTCTCTGTATTTGAACTGTTCAGCTGACTGATGGGGCAGTATTTCTTTGGGCGAGCCCACCAGCGGCATCTGCCCCATCAACATGGCTGTTTTCTTTGCTGACTGCGAACTCTATCAAAGAATACCTTCATGGCAGTCTTCTGAAGACTGTCTATTTGCAACAAAGCGTGGAAGCCCCCCCCCCCCCCCCCCCCCCCCCCCCCCCCCCCCATGAAACGTTGCACACTGCAGCATTCCACGGAGGGATCACCCAAGTGGCAATGAAACACACAAATGGTCAAAAGTGGGAGAGTGTGATAAGTGTGTTTGTGATTGGGGGGGGGGGGGGGGGGGGGGGGGGGGGGGGACTGGGTAAAGGTGTATTTTTTTCTTTTTTTAAAAATATTTCTTGGGTTCCTTATTTGGTTCTTTCTTTCTTTTTTGTGTTTCTCTTCTTTCTCTTCTTATATCCCTCTTTTTCCTCCATTCTCCCGTCTTTTAATCAAATACTGAGTCTACTGGCCAGCACCCTCTCACTCTCTGTCTGCCTGTATGTCTTAGTCTCTGTCTGTCTGTCTGTCTGTCTGTCTGTCTCTTTCCCTCTCTCTCTCTCTTTCTTTCTCTCTCTCTCTCACGCACCTGCATCTTGCCCCCCCTCTCTCTGTTACTTAGGCACACACACACACACACACACACACACACACACACACACACACACACACACACACACACGCACGCACACACACGTGTGCTCAGAAGTCGGGGTCATATGCATGTGTGCTGGTGTGTGCAGGTGGACATGCATGCAGGGCAAGGGCCCATGTGGACTTTGAAATCATGAAGAAGGGTAAGGATTGGTTCTGTCGTGTTGATGGACGTCATGACTCCATCGTGATTTGATGTAACGGGGAATGGCAACCCATCTATCAGCAGGCAAAAGAAGAGACCTACGAGGAAGGTTTGCCAGACCTTGAAGTCTTGGACGGGAAGAACAGGCGATTGATAACTTTGGATGATCCTATAAGTGAGATTGATGAGAGAGTGGTGGCCAAGTTATTTCTAACGGCAGTCTTTATCGTGATGTAAGTATCGTTTATTGCACAGCACTTGTTTGAAAAGAATAAGAGAACTGCCCTATCAGTTTGAATAGTCATCCTTTCGTGGTGATCAAAAATCCCTAGGATGTTTGTCAGGTCACTTATTAGCCAAACTGGTGTTGGAAACCAGAAAAGCTGAAGTATGTTCAGTAGGCATTTAAGGAGACATCAGCTTTTCATGTTTATTTCCAGCTTGTCCTTCATCAGAAGATACCGGATCTTGTGTAGCTGAGGACAAGCATTTTTCCCATGTGAACCAAGTGGTCTACGTACACAAATAAAGTCTGCCAGAATCAAGCGACGTTTGCTGATGCTTCTACTGTTGTGAAACTCTACCCATTCAGTTGTCAAATCAGTCTTTAAAGGAGCAACTCCTGAATTGTATCATATATATCATTGATGCAAATAAATAAATCCAGCTCACTCTTAAAATGCGGTTTTCGTTCATCTGCTGTTTATAGACACAATGATTTCGATCTGACAGATATTTAATTACAAAATGATATTCAAATACTTGATATTTGGTGCCGGCTTTCAACGTTTGAAAAGTGCACAGTGTATGGTGTTCGTGTGCAGCTTACCATTAGGTTGGCATTGACAGATGAGGGCCCCAACTTTTCTTGCGTCCCACCCCCCTCCCCTGTTCTCCATCTCCTCTCTTTTTCCCATCCCCCATTTTCTCCCATTTACCTCGACGTTTATCCTACCCCCCCTCTCTTTCTCCTGTCAATCTCTCGGAGCTCTTTTATTACAAAAATGATGGATTTTATTGCGGGCAGCATGCACCCACGTCACACGCCATGGTGGTTGCCCTCTGTTTTCCTTAACAACACAGGCTTGAGTTGGTGCGCAGTTCCGGGTGTCCCCCTTCCCCCTCCCTTCCCCTTTCATCTACTCCACTATCTCCATTGCAGCTGGTCGTGAGGACATGCATGCTTGTGGTAGTGCATAAAGGTTTCACGAGTTGAAGAAGTCGTGCAAGCCTCGTAAGAGTCTAACTGCAACGCGCTACGGGCCCACGCTCCTGTATCACAAGTGTGAACAGATGGCTGCAGTCCTGTCCTTCCCCGTCTTCCCCACCGTTGTTTTCATTTGTACTTTTTACGCACTTATATCAATTTCTCATTATATCCTCAATGCTGCCGGCGCACGTAAGCGCATCGCTCCCCCAAATTTAACAATGTTTTGCTATTATAGCTTTGATTGTTTCACTTAACTATTTTTTGTTTTGTCTTATGTCATGCCTGTACATTTGATCTTTGTTACGTTCAACTGGACGAAATCCTTTGATGAATGAGATGCTGTTTTCCCTTTGTGAGAGAGATGGTGAGATGTTGCTGTCACATAGGAGATTGGTGATTTTGCCTGTATTTAGCTGCCTGTATTTCAGTTGGATATTGTGTCGATTGCAAGGTATGTGTGTTTCTACCTCCACTTATAAAGATATTACATGAGTAGTAACTCTGTAAACTTTTGTTAATGAACTGCTGGGGCCTAGTGAATCAAAAAAGAGGAGGGATGTATTTCACTATTTAAGAGACTCAGTGCATCTTTTACAGGATACCCATTTTGACCCCTAGCTTGAAATGTGTATCAGAGCAGAATGGAGCTATGAAGCATGTTTTTGCATCATACATGTCAAATTCAGGAGGTGTTGCATTTCTCTTTAACAGAAATTTTGAATTTTGTGTAAAGAAGCTTTACAAAGATACAAGTGGAAACAGCATTTTTGCTGTCGTATCCATTTTGGATAGACGATCTTTATCATTAACTTGCATGGACCAAATCATAATGATCCTGATGTCATGACTAGTGATTCGATTGTGTCATGGATGGGATTGGACAATACATTTGATGTGATGATGTTGATAAAAATATGGTTAAATGTTTTGGTGAATATTTGCACTTGTGGTGTAGGACCACGCTGTTTGTAAAACTGTGTGAAAAAATCAAATTATGGAGTGACACCACGTAAGTGAACTCGATTGGGATTGTCTAGGACGCTGAGAGCTGAATATGAGTGAAGCTCACTTTTGTGTGACTCGGTGAAAAACAGTTTTGAATCAGACCTGGGAATGGCTTGGACAAGAGCGCCAAATTCTTCTAGTAACCCTTGTGGGGTTAAGGGACTTTAACTCCCTTTTGCATCTAGCTCATAGTATTGCTTGTTAGGCAGAACAAACCTTGGGGGGCTGTGAAAGTAGGACTTGGGGGCCTGTGGCCTGTGAGAGGTCAGCAATGTACTGTGACCTGTGAGAGGTCGGAAGTGTAATTGCAGGCAGAAGTCTGCTAGGACATTAACTTACTGCTTGTTCCCTAGATGTTAGTATCAATTGGGAATGCACAATTTCTTTAAAAGGAAAGAAAACAATTGAATAAATGTTGGATAAATGTAACTGATATATTTGTAATGATAATATTGATTTGTGAATAATTCGTATTTGATTTATAGACAATCACATGTATTGAAAGGAACTGGACAAAGAATATAAAAGCAATATTAATTTTCTTGAGAAAATTTTGCTTTTTAACCCCAAGTGTAGGTAGGGGCAGCTTGGTGAAACAAGATGATTTGTGAGTATCCGTTCGTGTTTACATGGAATTTTGTGTATGGAAGAGAAAGAGGAAAAAAGAGAGAAAGGGTAAGAGAAAAGAATTTTTCTAAGT